>WMED01027777.1:0-10562 GCA_019650415.1 Pipa parva | reverse complement strand
CCCCCTTTAACATAACTTAGCAAATTCCCCCCTTTAACATAACTTAGCAAATTCCCCCTTTAACATCAAGCACAACAAAGAAAGGAAATAACAAAACAGTTGGGACTCTCCCGCAGAGAAACCTTGAATGGTGAAGTAGGATGCTGAAGGGGAGGCAGAAACAGCTAGTGGGAAGCACTGAACAAACACGCTCAATTCTAACCCACTGAACAGGGGAAAGGCACCGGATAAAATGCCAGAAGGTTTAACTAAACAAACTTGCCGACACCCAGACTAGAAAGTAACCTAACCAGAATACAAAGGCTTAAACACACACTGAATATTAACAAACGAACCAGAATCACCTTGTTAGTACCTAACCAAAATACTGTGGCAAAGGTTTGGGGGAGGGGACTAGTTAAAAACCCTGTGGGGCCATCTGATTGGTCAGGGGGAACATAGAACTTAATCCCTTTCAATGCCAGAATCCTAACAGTTGATTTGGATAAGCTGTATGGGATAATTCCTCAAAAAACTGGCGTGCGGGTTCATAAAGTAATACTTTTAATAGTTTAAAGCATAAAAATACACATTAGTACAGGTACAAATAAAATTGGTGAACACAAAAGAACTCCTACGCGTTTCTCCGTTTTGGCTTTTTCAGGGAGTATATTTTAGTAAACAAAAACTGAGTCTCAACACCAAAAGCGCAAGTGGTTACCCATTGACTTTAAGTAGACCGAAGAGCACTGAAGCGATCATGTGACTCCCGAGTCTGCCTGATTAATGCTGGCTTCTCACAAGCCAGGAAAAGGAAGAGGAATGCAGCAGTTCAGCGCTTCACCCAAGGCCAGCCTAGTAAGTTTTTCCGTATTTTCCCCAAAAATAAGACCTAGTGTGTCTTACAGGGCAAAAATTAATAAAGACACTGTCTTATTTCCGGGGAAACACGGTATTAAAGGGGTTATTAAGCCTGTTAAATTAAATATTGATTTTTGCAATTTAACACAAGTGTGATTTAAGTGAAGATTATGATCAGGTAGTTACTGACCCCCTTCAAGACCAATGACCAATTTTAACAGAATATAAGGAGGTAGCAGGATAAAGCTGAATTTGCTGAATACCTAAAATAGGGATGTTACTGACAAATTCACACCTTTACAAGACTATTTGGCCTCTCATGAATAAGCCTATATTTATATAGTGCTGTACATCTCTTACCACTCCAATGACATGGATCTAACTGGTCCAATTGCTCAATAACAATTCCCAGACCACACTGGTATCCAAAATTTTATATGTTTCCACAATGTATAGACAGGTGCTAGGCAGCTCTACAGGTTGAAAAAAGTCTGTATTGCAGGATAGATTGGCAGTGGCCAGGGGTGATTTCTCATCATCCCTTTACCATTTAAATAAACAGCCATTTGTACAATTATATTTCAGTTTCCATTGGCTGGTTCCATTCACATTACATAATCAGTGTAGCAAAATAGTAAAAATAAAAGATAGGTAGGAGTATGAATTTGACTTGGATCTCTGGAATTAAATAATTTATGACATTTCATTTTCAGATGCAACATACTTTTGTCTTTTCTCTTATGCGTTTTATTTTTTTTCCCTTCATTTTCCAGACATACATACATGAAAAGTCATATTTTCCTTGTGCTATTTGTGCAGCAATGTTAAGGAAATTGTGCATATTTGGTGCCCAGTGAACTCCAGATTGTAATTGACTATATTATAAACATATTCCAACTGCTTGAGATAGAACAAACAATTTTCTGATTTACAACCTTCGCAAAATATCAATTTCTGTCATACGGAGGCAAGTGATTTGAACCAGAACAAAACAGAAATAAACATTAAACAATTATTGGAATTTAGGTTTATTTAAAAAACCAGCAGGGTCAAGAGAACAGGCCACCCATTAGCGAGAAAGAGCTATTGGACTTTTTTAACAACCCGCTGTTTCCTGGCTCAGAATCCAATATGGACTCTCCGAGAGGTGGCAAGTCCGGATGGTATCGATTACAGATGATGCAGCAACAGTACAATTATATTTCAGTTTGTGACTGTAGAAGAAATCTTCCTTTGCCTTAGACTAATGACTTTGTTAAACCAGTTGTTTTCCTACACTCATTTATTTTGCATTTTAGTGTATTGCAGTACATGCGGGTTCAACCATTTGTGTTTTATATAGGGAAAGCATTAATGATAAAGAAACAGATCTGTTAAAGATGTTTGTTTCTTTAAAATCACACATTCTGTGATTTTAAATTCACGCAGTCCCTCAAACCCCTCAATTCGCCATTCTGAACTGGTGAAGGCAAACAGGTGAATTTGGAGCAGTACGCACTGCAGAATCCGCTCCTTTGACAGACTCTGTCACATGCTGAATAGCAGAATTACTTGTGCACACTCACGCAAATTGATGCAAAGGGCTCCATAAGACCGCAACTGGAGTAAGCATCAGAATTGGTCACGAATTCATCACATCGCAGATATTGTTGAATAAGCGGAGTTGGAGAAGTTGTGAATAGACGTGTTTACGGGCATATGCGCGACTGTTCGGACTTTGATGAATAGCCCCCCCAGTGTCCCTCCCTGGCAGGTTTGGACATATGGTCACTCCCCCACATGTGCCCCAGGTACTACTAACTCCTGGGCATGCTTAACCAAATCTCCACCCTCCCTAACAAAACTATAATGAAGTGAATAGCTGTGTAGTTGCTGGACCCCACTATTTAGGCAATAGTGCAATGAAATCAAGAAGCTTCAGAATCATGATGCAGCTGGGATTTTGATAATGCTTATGATTTTGAAAGCTTTCGCACGTGGTTTAGCATGCCAGAATGTAATCTTTTAATAGGATAAGGAATAGCAGTGGTTTCTTTTTAAACCACAGGACTGCTATGCCAATGATATCATTGGTGAGGAGAAGCAATAAAAAATGAACTTAAGAACTCAAGAACCCATTGAATAAAGGAATAATTAGCACATGTGCAAAAAGCATATGTGATTCTTAGGTGTCCTCTATTATAGGCAACAATAGACTTTCTTGTATCTATAAAACTGAACACATGAAATAAGTTAACCTACCTCATGTGAGGTAATAAAACTAAGACATCCTCATTCAGCAGAGTCATGGACTGTTTTCAGCAAAAAATCACATACAACTAGACTCCGCACCTCAGTGTTAACTAGAGTCATCTCCCACTGTGGTACACTGTATCCACACTTTACTTCAAGTCTCGATTGTTCCTGATTCCTCGCACTCCCTGTTCTTACATTTGTGCACCATACACCTTAGTGCTTCTAGAAGGTGTACCACCTTTATCATGTATCCTTCACTTTTTGTGCACTTTAGTGCTTTAGAGGCGTAATGGGCTTTGGGTTCATTATAGTGCCTGTAGTGGTGACCCACCCATTTCCAGTGGTAATCCCTGGTGTGTTCCCTGAGATCCATGACACATAGCAGATGCGGTTGGAGTGAAAAGGACTGCACATGCCCAGAGTTCCCCAGCCACTCAGCTATTGCTCTAGATAGCTCTGGGCATGCCCTAATACCCTGAGTTGGTATTTAAGATACCAGAAGTTTGCATTGATCTGGCTAACTATTGCCATTGTTTTCCAAATTGCCAATTACCTCACACTTTAGACTTGTCTGAGGCCTTTCCCATTGCCATGTGCAGTGCGGGCTCTGCCATTAGGCAGAGTAGGCAAATGCTAGGGGTGCCGCCTGCCCAGGGGGGCGCCCCTAGCATTTTTTATTTTACAATGCCGACCGGCTGGGAGGTTACTGCAGCCACGGCTTAACTTTAAATCTCCCAATTGGCAGCCGCGGCTGCAGTAACCTCCCAGCTGGCCGGGGGGGGGGGAATTGTGTCGCGAGTAGGGGCGCCAATAGGGCCAGAGCCACCTCTGGCCATGTGACATCATTTTATGACTGCCCAGTTCCAAACAGAATAAGTTTTCATCCCCAGTTAATGTGCCCATCATGATAGTGATGCAATTTCATTGTGTTTTTATCCAATGTGTTTGCATTGAATTTGATTCCCCCATTAGTCCATAAGGCTGAATGAGCAGCAAGTTATAACTCACAAACAGAATGCACATTGTGAATGAATGAATGAAGTCCAGCTCCAATAAAAAAGAAAAAACTGGAATGTGCTTACTTGCAATCACCAGGACATGCTCAATGTAATAAACAAACATGTCAGTGCTTGACTAGACTCTCATACAACTGCATACTAGTAAGATTTCATAAATGTAAAATACTGATATAAAATGGATATTCTGTATGTAACATGGAATGGATGATCGACCTGATAAAACTGTTAATAGCATTGATTATACTTGTGTATATTAATGGATTATTACTATGGTTGTTATAGTCAATAATAATAAAAGTTATCTTTAAAAAGAAACATGGTAGTGTGACAAAGGATTGTGGGAGGAAACCCAAGTAAGTGCGGGGAGAACATATAAACTCCATGCAGTTGACGTCCAGGGTGAACCCAGATCCCAGCGCTGCAAGGCAGCATTGCTAACCACTGAGCCACCACACTGCCCAATAGTCACATAAAGGAGTGAACTCACCACTACCCCATATTCTGTGATGTGGCGAATTTGCCAGCTAATGACGATTGCACACTACGCAATAGTCTGCTACTGACGCGGTTGTGACTTTCCTTTCCAGTCACAGATTTTCTATGGGAATTTGCTGTCTAGTCAATAAGGAGTAAAGAATCATAGTGTAGCCACCCAAAGTGATGAGAATTCGCTTAGTGACCCCCTAAGGCGTCTAATTGGACCTCACAGTGAAGAATATGCAGGTGTACATACACTGATGACAGTGAAAAATTAGCCCATTGCACATCAATTATACCGCTGGCAGTAAGAGTTTCTTTGCAGTCTATGGGTGATACTTAATTTTACCTGCCCAGGAGAATCAAAAGGAGTGCTGCTGCTCATAATAAAAATATAATCTTAAATAAATAAACAAGGTTGTTTGTGACTATATCTATATAAAAGTTAGGGTAGAGTGGTTATTTAGTGGTTCTTAGTATTGTCTTTAACCTGATGAAGGAAGGAGAATAAACCTTCCGAAAGTTTGTTTATTTAAAAAGTCTGTTAGTACAATAAAAAAGGTATCACCAAATACTACAATATTTATATATATATATATATATATGTTATATATTGGATAAATTGATTATAGAAACAGTGTAGACACTACAGTATAAAAAGAGGGAACAGGTACGTGAATATGTGCTTTTATTTACTTTTTGTCCTTATGTTTTTAATAAGGTGAGTGCCATATTCTTTCTTCACTTCTCTTTACATTTCCCGTTTAGACCTAATGAATTACTGTAGAACTCATGCAACAGATCGTTAGCCAAGCCAAGGTTTGATATATACACGAGGTACTCGGTCACTGTGCTTCAAGGAAAGATCAAGAGATTTGTGGCACTTTTAAGGCTACAAAGTGAACAGCCATAACTACTAGTCAGATGACTGTAAAAATCTACCAGCTTTTACTCCTTAAATAAAGCCCAGCGATTTCATGTCTTGCAGAGAAAGACATATTGCTAGGCGATTCTCTCTGGAAAAAAAAACACGACTCTTGCAGTCTGGAGTGTTCAGGAAAACTATCTTTCACTGCTGAAGGATAGCGCTTTAAAATAGTTAGAGGGAATAAACAGCTTTTAATGAAGTTCCATTGCCACATAATGGGTATCATAAAATTGCCTTCATACTATGGCATCCCTGGATGGTTCTTAATATTGACTGAGTCGGAATATGTTTTGATAAAGCTGTAGAGGCAGCTGGGAAAGAATACAAAGTCACCTTAAATTAAAAGATTGAAATAACCAGCGAAAAGGAAGAGCTTAGCTCAGTGGAAGCAAATTCTGCCTTTAGGGTGGTCTGTCAGACCTGGTTTGCAGGTAGTGTTTTATTTCGATGAACACAGGGGTTTTCATTGCAGAAAAACAGATGTTCATCTTGTTTCTCTATCAGCTGTTTGATGAGAAATTTATTGCTCTTCTGCTGGGATGAAGCTGCACTGCTGTGGGAGTCTATTAGCCAGACCAGCTACTGGAAAGAAGCCAGAAAAGCAATGTTTTGATGAAAGCTTCTGGTCTGTGGGCGCCACTAATAATGCATTGGCTAGACTCTGCTTATTGGGCCATTGATTGCCCCTGATTTGATTTATTGATCAATACCCCTTTAGATTTGGCGTCTGAGAAGCTGAACTAATCTTTAACCACTGCGAAACATTTCTGGCTGGTGGAGAATTAGAATTGATAAGGAATGTATGAAAAGAATCTGAGCTTATCTTAATCACACAGTGTGTCTGCTCTGCCTGCAACTGAGAGTGTATGTGTGTGCAGAACACAATCACCAGGCAGAACAGAACAGATCTATACATTGATGGAATTCAAAGCCTCCAGCATCGATTACCATTATAACAAACAGTGGTGCACAGAATGTCTGATTATTTTTAGACAAAGATTCTGTGCTCTCAGCAGCAATTTTGCTGATGCTGTCAATGTGTCAGATGTCTGCTGTTGATTGCAATTAGATGCAAAACAAAAAAATATAAAACCATCTGCATCCAGGCTATTATTTCAAACCTCTGAAAGGCACATCTTGGTCTTTGTCTGTATCTTGCATCATCTACAGCCCAACGCTTTATTATTTACCAGACCTCTCTCTTTTGAAGCAATCAATTACATATTCTAGTTTGGATTTCGTTGCTGGTATTACCAAGATTTTTTTTTTCTCCAAAGGTGTGACCTCAAAGGTGCATGCGGACATAGAACGTTTTAAAGGGATTAGGGATGGATTACTTGTATTGTTTTTCCATTGAAGGAGGTTGAATTTAAATCTTAAGGAGTTAAATGAAATAAAGCTTTTTTTTAAATCCTACTATTGATATTTTGGCCACAAAATTCTAAGGGGGTTGGGTTTAATGATTGTAGATTTATATTTAACCATTGTGTTTCCTGTACTATATATTTCTCAAAAGGTGACCCTCTATCATTGCTTTTTTTTAAATGTAGAGCACTAAATACACCCTCTCCATTGTTCTTGTCAATCAATACAATAAGTTCATTTACAGTCATTACAAGAACATATTTGTGAAGCAAATTACATCACAGATGTCTTTGTTATACTATCTACATCTATGGTAATTAGTAAGTAAAGAACTTTGGTCATAAAGTGAAAGCTAAAAAAGGCAGAGCAATCTGTAAGATTCACATAAAAGACTTACTAATAGTAGTCATGTTGTTAAGAAAACCTCACCCATTCCTATTGGTTTTTATGGTGCTTTGGATAATACAAATTCTGTAATTGTGTCTGAAAGTCCAATTTTTAACACTAAATAATGAAATATCCTAATTATAGACACAATTTAGAATTTGTGGAAGCACTTATTGAATACATAGTAATTATTGGCATTTTGTAAAGATAAATAGAAAAATATCATAATTTATATGCACCATTTAGAAGTGCTGATCTGCTGGGTTGGATGACCAAATCTTTGAGGAGTTCAGACTGCAGCAGGAAGTTTAAAAGTACAGTATCGCCACAAAAATGAAAGTGTTTCATTTAGAACTACAGATATCTCAAATTGTCCTCCTGGTGCTCCATATTCTCATCAGATAGATCCAAGCTGCATCAGGAGGTGAGACAGAGCTGCAGGAGAACTGTCATTGTGGCCCCTCAATCAGATCCTACAAATCACAGAGACTACTCTCTGTTACTCACAGGCACATCAGTAGTGGACCTGAAAGGTCCACTTTAAACAGAGTTGTTAAACCCCCTCCCCTTCACCTAGCTCCTATCAGCCTAATTCACCATTGTGCGAAGTGAGCAGCGAAGCCTTCGGCTCACTTCGCACATGGTGTTATCTGCCCACTGATGCAGAGTAGAAGAACCGGCACATCCGTATTCGTTAAAAATAAATCTTTATTACACCACATAGGTTTTAAAATTTTAAAAGCATCACACAATGCCTACGCGTTTCGCGCTGCCTTTGCACTTAATCATGCCATGATTAAGTGCATGCATGCAGGACATCAGCGGGTGCATAATTCCATTTGCGAAGTGAGCCGAAGGCTTCGCAGCTCACTTCGCACAATGGTGAATTAGGCTGTATGTCTTTAACCCCCACCCCTTCCCCCTCCATGTACAGGTGAGTTAAAGATCCAATATCCTGACCCTATGCATTAGAGTGGACATGTATGTCATCAGGTAAGAATGCTTGCTCTGAATTTCAATTTGGAAACCAAGTGAGTAAGGAAAGACCTAGGGCAAAATTTGTTAAACATGGAAAAGCCATTTCAGCTTTTCTGAGTTTAATCGGGCGAACACCCAGAAGTTTCTTGCGGTAAGTATTGCGAGATTCATTGAGATCGATACTTGCCATGAGAAACTTTTTCTACTGAATATTTCCATGTAAAGGTAGCCATACTACTGTACAGTAATGTAAAGTATGACCACCCTTTCAATGGATATATCCAATAGAAAAACTTTCTCACCAGCAAGTATCAATCAACAAAAAATTTTGCGATACTTACCGCAACAAACTTCCGAG
Organism: Pipa parva; assembly: GCA_019650415.1. Taxonomy (NCBI): domain Eukaryota; kingdom Metazoa; phylum Chordata; class Amphibia; order Anura; family Pipidae; genus Pipa; species Pipa parva. The sequence continues at coordinate 1,975 of WMED01027777.1, read as the reverse complement.
TGTTCGCCCAAATATTAAAGCTCGTTTTCACTTTTCCGAGTTTAATAAATTTCGACCTAGGGTCCTTTCACTAAAACAAAATGTACTTACCGTACATTTAACATTTTGTGCACTTGCTGTGAACTGTGTTTGATTTAGTCTGTGGTGCAAAAGGGTTTATATAACTGTATATAACTTCCATTTACCCATTTTGGGATCACATTACAAACCCATTTGTAGTTTTCTAAAGCTTTTTTTACATACACTTAAAGCATTAGTAAGTCAGGCCAGGCAGGACTCTTTGGTATCTGTTGATATATGCTAGCTGGCAGCATGCTTTTCTTGCATTAGGTTTCCGTGAATAGTATATTGTATTGTACACTACTTTAAACAGTTACCAGTGAACCTCGACTCTCAAAAACCTTTTGAAAGAAACTTTACTAGGTGATATTGATTATAGCGGTGTCTCATTATCTTAAAGCCGTCATTGAATACATAGTATTCTTTCTTAAATAATTCATCCTTGCAGTCAATTTTTCGTCAGTCTCTCAGAAGTGAAAGTTTTGCAGACTTGGGCATGAGATGGGTTATGTATATTATTAAAAAATTACAAGTCTTGTGCTTTTCTTCCTACAGAAAGAATTGAACTCCCTGGCATCAGAGCTGGCTGCGCGGCAGGAAGAGAGCGAACATTCCCACAAGCAGCTTATTGAACTCAGCCGTGAGTTTAAGAAAAATGTCCCAGAGGTACTGTTGCATATTCACCTTTCTACAGTATAATATATCAATATTCGTACCATTACAGGAGTAGCAAAGCATCCAAATGACTTGCATTAGGTCATTAGTTTTATGTTCACGAGTAGAAAGAATATATTCATATCTGTTCAATAAAATAAAATAGTAACTCTGTCATCTGTATGAGGCTTTCATGTGACCCTTTAAAACATTATCTAGTGTTGCTCAGGGTGATACTAATGTCTTACATTTATAGCAGGGGTCAGCAACCTATGGCTCTTGAGCCAGATGTTGCTCTTTTGATGGCTACATCTGGCTCTTTGACTGTAACGAGTGGTGCTCACATGCAAGCACCACTTGTTACAGTCTGCCGACTAATCGCCAGCAAGCGCTGTAGAGATGAAGCTCTCTCAGCACTTCCGGAATGCTAGCCAATCTGGAGTCGCTGACGTCCCCGCGCCTCCAGGTTGCTAGCCAATACAGAACCACTGACGTCACCTATGTAACTTCACATATGACGTCAGCTGCTCCGGATTCTAAAGGGATGAGCAGAGATGCACTATATGGCTCTCTCAGCCAAAAAGGTTGCAGACCCCTGATTTACAGTATAGGGTTCCAGTGGGCCAAATGGGATTCTAATAGCAGCCCTGTACATGGATGCTAAACACAGGTGGTATGCCTGCATATGTATTATGTAATTTTATATCTGATGGTAGTGTCTTTAACTGATTTGGAATATTTAAAGGAGCACTATGGGCTCTTTCACTCTAGGGATGATTATTAAGAGTGACTGCAACAATATTATGACTGAGACAATATTATCATTATAAAGACATGACTGTGACAGTAGCAGTCTATTTCGACTGTCTTTACCAACAATTTGGACTTTAATGATTAACCCCCAATATGTTAACCTAATGTTATCAGGATATATTGTTGGGACTAGCAGCAAATGTTATCTTAGTGTACCCATTAATAAATCTACAGTATTTACACATAGTGGGGGTTATTCACTAAAGTCTGAATTTTTGCGTATAGGTGCGAATTCGCCAGATAGAGACAGTAGGAAAATATTTTCATAAGAATTTGGGAAAATAATGAAATGTCCTGTAAAGGTCTGTTCTATTCCTTATATAAGGATCTAGGTTCTTAATTGAAATGAATGTGTGCTGCACTTTATGTACATGCTCAGTAGAGAAGCTAATTGCTACAGATCAGAGGAAAAGGCACTGGAAGGAATGGCTGCACTCATCACAGATCT
>WMED01027776.1:0-10562 GCA_019650415.1 Pipa parva | reverse complement strand
CCCAGTTAACTGTTTTACTCACCCTCGCTTACACAACCCAGTTAACTGTTTTATTCACCCTCGCTTACACAACCCAGCTAACTGTTTTATTCACCCACACTTACACAACCCAGTTAACTGTTTTACTCAACCTCGCTTACACAACCCAGTTAACTGTTTTACTCACCCATGCTTACACAACCCAGTTAACTGTTTTATTCACCCGCACTTACACAACCCAGTTAACTGTTTATTCACCTGCACTTACACAACCCAGTTAACTGTTTTATTCACCCGCGCTTACAAAACCCAGTTAACTGTTTTATTCACAGGCATAGAAGAACCTGCAGGGCACAAGCAGCACCTGTGATAGCGGCACTGCTCATGACAATCACAGAGTTTGATGAATACACAAAATTAAGAACGTGGTGAATGAATGCAAAATCAGACCTTGACACAACTGTTCACACTGATGAATAACCGCCATGGTCTGCGTTATGTTGTGAATTTAAAAGAACTAATTACATTTCAGAAAATAACACATGGGCAAAATGTAATAAACTTGAAAAAGACCCGATTTCATCTTTTTGAGTTTATTCCCGCGTGATCTTGGTTGTTTCTCGCAGTAAATATCAATCGATTTTTTTTTTTCAATCAGTTTTTACCAATAGAAACTTTTTGATCGGATTTTTCACTGAAAAGGTAGACATACGTTACAATAGTAGTATGGATACCTTTTCAGCGAAAAATCCTATAGAAAAAACTCGACGGATAAACTGGCAGGATAATTTCACAGGATCATCAAGATGCATAATCTCACAGGATAACCTCGTGGGAATAAACTTGAAAAGACGAAATAGGGTCTTGTTGAGTTTATTAAATCTCACCCGTAGACGTCTGTGTTGAATATGTAAAGTTGGCAAATTGTTGTGGGTAATTCATGCACTTCAACTTTAAATTTCAAGAAAGAAAATCTAATACAGTGACACACAGTAAGGCAGGAACTGGAAGAAAATAAACTGAGAGATAAATAGGACTGGAGAGTAATAGTCTCTGTTGAGATCGGACTCTACATTGTATGTATTGAACTTGAGATTTTAGTAGACTATTGATAAGTGCTTAGTAGAAAATATTCTGTACAACAGACAAGTGGACAAGATTTATACATGGACACAGGTAACCTGATCATTTGCAGTAGACATTGGCACTGTGGTTGTAAAATACTTTTGCCCATTGTGCTGCAAGTCTTTGTTAAAGATGAGAATTGCAAAATAAATAAATAAAAATGAAATTAATAAACAAAATGATTAATTATGTTTTTAGATAACCAGATGTTCAGGAAAACATTCATTTAGAAAGGATTACATGAATTCATTTACTAAACAGTACTCTAGCACGGCATGTTGGTCAACTGCAAGATTTCAATTGTTAGGCAGGATTTTTTCTCTCTTACTCTTGGAAGGAATAATAAAATATTTATTTTTTTCTGGTAAAAAAAAATTGAACTATATAGAATAATAATTATTAGAAAAAAACTAGAACTATGAAATATCATTCAAGAAAATATAATTCAAGAGAACACTATAGCACCCTGTATTTATTTACACACCTACATATTTGGGGGTTATTCTCTAAAGTCCGAAATGTCACATAAAGGTTTGAATTTGCCAGCTAAAGGCAGTCGCAATAGACTGCTACTGTCGCAGTCACATCTTTATAATGAAAATATTGTCGCAGTCGCAACTTTAGTATGGAAATATTGTTGTAGCTGCAACTTTAAAATTGTCACGGTCGCAATTTTACAGAATTGGACAAATGAATTTGGACTTTAGAGAATAACCACCAAAGTCTTCAATTTACCTGTGTGCAACTGAATTTTATTTTCAGTGACTTCTGTGGTGAAAACATGAAAATAATATTGAAAGGTATGTCAAGGTGACAAATTGAATGACCTAGTCACATGATGAGAATGTGCAGTATTCTTGCAGCTGATCGGATAAGCACATTCCAAAGTCCACTAACCACTGGTATCATGCAAGCATAGTGGAATCCAAGAGAAGCTACAATGTACAAAATATAGTCAAAAGATGACAAAGTTACCCAATGGAAAATATTAGATTAGGGGATCAGTAATTCCCTAAAAGAGAGAATGAATTAAATAAAAAGTAATTATTAATAAAACCTACTCTTCTTACATATGTTTAATAATGAAGTCCTGATGTGTGTCATTACCAGTAACATTTTTCATATTCTGCACATTAATGAACCTGTAAAATGGGCATTGTTGCTTGTAGAAATAGCAATACAATGCTAATTCTACATTAATAAGGAATTCATAAAGATACAAATGTAATGCAGTGGCTTTGAATTAACTGTTTAAATCACAAATTTAATTTATATTCACAATTAAGGGGATTAAAATGAAATGAAGGTACATGAAGTAATCAAAGACATACACAATGTTCACAGCTAATATTTTTTGAAATTGTATCTAAAGATTAACCTCAACAAGCTTATCATTCTCTAGGTGAAACTGCTTTGCTTTACAGAACACTAAAATCTAAAAAAAAATGCATCTGTATCAGTTAGTCTAACTTAGAATAGAAATATTCCCCAAATCCAACTGGTATTTTAATTATTCCAGTTTTAAATATGTCTCTATAGGTCAGATTGGGCAAGTAGCGCATAGAATCCAATTTTAAATATTAGTCCCTCTCCTGTGTCCTAGGCACTGTTCCTTTCTGAGCATGCTCAACTAAGAGGGGAAATCATGATACTCCGAAGTGAGGTGCGGAGTGTTCGCCTCACTTCGGACTGACTGATATGAGCTCGCTGATGTCCGCGTGCAGGACATCAGCGAGTGCAGATCAGTCAGTCCAAAGTGAGGTGAACACTCCGCACCTCACTTCGGACTATAGTGAATTCCCCCATAAATCTCTTTAAACAAAGAAAGCAAATATCAAAGTGCATTCCTATGTATCGGTTACCACATCATCATTGGTGGGTGTTTGCTAACTAGAAAATGATGGCAGTGAAGATATTAGCTTTATAATAAAAGCATGGCTTTCTGTATAACTTGTACCATTTCATTGAGGCAGTTCAGATTGCAAGATGGTACTCTTTCAGTAGAATAAGCGTTCTAGCGGTTGCTTAGTTCTTGTTTAACTTATTTGCTAATCAGCTGATAGATATAAAACAAAATAATTGTTTGGCTGCATTGATGAAGTTGATATTTAGATATAATTATGCACTTGTAAAAATGTTATCTTTGAATTTGAATTTATAAATGGAATTGCTTTATGATTGTTTTAATCTTTACTAATAGCAAACATATTACACCTGTTTGCTAAACAGATCACACCCAGTCCCATTGTTTTCTTTTGTTAATACATATTTGTAAAATGCCCCCAAAAACCTGAAAAGCTTAAAAGCTACATAGCTAAATATTTTTTTATAGACCCAATCATTTTTTTGAAGCTCAGATTGAATATATAGTATTAGTAGTAACTATAAATGCATTTAAACCATTCTAGTTACACCACTATGCAGGAGTAAATTATATCTTGTCTTTTAAATAACATAATTAAATATATAATACATATAATAAATAGATAGAGTTAGCATCTCTGTTTATTCATTACCATATTTAAAGTTGTAGACATAAGGGACATTGAAGGACTATTAAAACATTTGTTTGTGCATTTAATCTGCTTAGTAAAGTTGATTAGCATTGAAAAATAAACGTTACTTTCTTTTTGAAAATAATATAGTACTATGCAATGTATGTTTGCATACTCCTTGTTTACCAGCACAGCAATTCAGTCTCTCTTTATGACACACTGGCTATCTATTGTCATTAGATCTTTATTCTGAAAAAGTAGAGGTTAGGATAATAATATCCATTTATTAGTAAGTAATTGCTATAACAGATTTGGTGAAATAGTAATGACAATTGAGCAAAGTTGATATTGGTAAATACATCTGAGGAAAAGACATGTTTTGGAAGCTTATGGCATGTATGTATATTCCTTGGTTGAGTGATTTGTTTATCGGGTACTGGTAATGGCTACATACACCTCCTCTTACATTTATTGGTTTGGCATAAAAGGCAAATCAGTTAAATCTCTCTGATACAAAGTGGGTTTAAGCAATGATTAAAGCAATGCTGGGCTCAAGTTGCTGTCCATAAAAACGTTGTTTATGCATGTGTGTACAATATGTGCTAACTTTAATCCTCTAGATTATTCAATTCATCACCGAGTACATAGTCATGGAATAATGGAACAGTTTTCATTTGTTTTTGTTTTGTTTGTTTTTGTAGTAGAAGCTTTATTGATTTGGGTTCCTCTCATTTTCAGGCAGTAATATTTCAGAATGATTTCAGCTTTGATTCTACTAAGCTTTTCCTTTCGTTGTTGCCTGCTCTGTGTCTGAGCTTGATTGCTCCTTCCAGTCTGAAGTTGAGCTTCCCCCTCTTGGCTGTTGGCATCTTGATTCGGACAGCTGAGCCAATGCAGCTTTCCTACAGGAGCTGAATATGAACACTACTGTACTTGTCTTCAAATGCTTCTCTAGAGAGTCTGTTATAAGCCACTCTTTTCTGAATGGACTAACTGCTTCATGCATGAGCACCTCCATGGTTCATTTCACCATTGCCTTTGAATAATTAGGGGCACATCTACTAAAGTAGAACAGGTTTTTTTTTTACTAGTAAATGCAGGAGAAACAACCCACATTTAACGATATTTCTGTTTTCTCCTGTTTACTAAACTGTTCAAAAACATTTTAATCCCCCAAAACCATTCTCCACCCTCAGGCTGGCCTAAACCCATTATTCCCTATGGAGATGGTCCTGTCATTTAGTCTATGTTCAAAATATTTCCCCATTGAAAAGAGACATGGATATTGATCTGTCATGGAAGGAACCCTCATAGAAAAGCATTGCGAAGTTTCCCCTTGTTAAAGATTTATTTCCATGGGGGAAACACCTTTATCCATCCTTTGTAGATCAGGGGAATCAAAAAGTACGTTGTAAGTGAAATGGGGTGAAATCAATCAATATGGTCAAATAGGTCTGAGTAAATATGCCCCGATTAATCTCCAAGAAATGGCAGGCCCTTCTTTTTTGGCTTCCAAAATATACTTCTTATTAAAAACTCCAAAGGTGAAAGTTCTAAAGATCATGTCAACCCTTTTCAACATTACTTTTCATTTAAAAAAATAAAGAACAATATCGATAAATATTGATGTGTTAAAAGCAGCACACTGTGCAATGTTTTCAATGCAGTTCCTCTTCCTTTCCAGATCGATATCAATATTGACAATCTTTTATTTTTCGACTAGAAAACGAATCTGATTCTAGACAACGCCAAAATGATGTACTACCAGGTTCACAAACAAAACCATCGAACATTGATCTTTTATGCCACATTCCATCCAACGTGTTAAAAATGTAAAGTTTACTCAATGCCAATGAATTTTGATTGGACGAATACAGATTTATAATTGGTTTAACATTAGACCAAAATAGCTATTCAATTGTGTTTGATTAAAATATGAGAGATTAATGACTGGGAATAGTCAGAGTAGTAAAATCCATCTTTATTACCAGAGGTTACATTTTTTAAGCTTAGATTTAGTACTGTAGGGGTATAGGGAAATGTGAAATAAATTGTATCCTCGTTAACTGTAATTAGAATGATAATCTATATTCCCTGCTCCATTAATAATATGCTATTAAATCATATTCAGAGCAGATACATTTATTGCTAAGCTTTGGAACAGAAGAAATAAGGGGAATATGTATGGTATTTAAAAGAATTTAGGAGTTTTTTTTCTCATATGTGAAAACACTGAATTTTTGACCAGTGGCTCATATGACTGTAATTCAAGAAACATCCAGACAACCAGTGTGAACAAATGGTTGCAGGATTCAATTCCGGACTTGGTCAAATCGTACTGTTTTTTTTTTTCAAGGTGAAGTACAATTGCAGTCAAATTTCAGCATGCACATTTCACTTCAATTTTGTTTATCCAAATAATAATGGGCATCTTTTCGACATTTGGCGGGCATATTGTATGTGAATTATAACAGATTTGTCTTTTCTCCTAAAGATGATTCTGATAGCTAAGTCTGTTCTCAATCATTTGTCTTAAAGAAGTAGATCTGCAGAGTTAATCAAATATGTTTGAAAATGTTTTTGGTCAAGAGAATTTTAGGGATTCATTTGTGAAAGGCCTTATAGCTGCATAAAGATGTGAAGTCACATTCTTGGCCAATTGCCCATGTTTGTGTACTTGGAAAACAATTCATTGTGGCAAATTTAAGACTAATTTGGTATCTTAAAACAGTCAAGGGATTACGGAGCACTTCTGACTATTCATCAAGCATCAAAGTTTGTCACAGTAGCAAATTCAACAAGGCATATTGTGTCACATTCGACAGTTTTACTTCACCAGATTGAAGTGACAAATTAGGGGGCTGATGGCAGTGCTCCTACTATCTGACTGATCACCACACTATGCAGGAGATGGCTACTATGGGATTCCTCTGTTTAGTAAATAAGGATTAGATAATCAAAGCATAGCAACCCAAAGTAAAGTTATCTGGCCTCCTACACCCCCCTATAGCCCATACAGGCAGGGGTTGAGGAGGAGCAGATCATGGCATATGGGGCATCCCACTTAGAGTAATTGGTGGGAGGCCATCCTCCTATGAGATAAGACCATCAGGCAATTCAGTAGCTGGGGGCGGACACAAAATATAATGTAGGCCCACCTACCTGGGTACCATATTCTAGAAGCTTCCTGGAAAGAAAAGAAAAATATAGCATCCATTCTGGTAATATAAAGTAAGAATTGTGTGGCATTCAAAGGGATATAAAAATCACTTGTAATGTAGGTGACTATAATACAGTGACTGCAGTAGTGACCAAAATGTGAAAAATTGATGATATTGTCCATTCTTATGTTCAGTCATGCATGTTGATAATATGTTGTTATTAATATAAGAAATAGATAAAAAGATCCATGTAAAGATGACTTCACTTCAGTTCGCTATAGCTATTTTTGGCAAATCAACTGTAACACAGGACTATTTAACTGAATATACCTCTCTATGCATATATATATATATATATATATATATGTCTATTAGAAATGCTTCATGCATATCCACTTAGACAAAGTGTCATGGTATCATTTACCAACAGATCTGGACAATTGTACTCAATTCAGTTACAAATAGCAGCCAATGGCAGGATTAGTGCTTTAGTTAATTGGAGTGCACTTTGCTCTGTAACAGGTATATACTGTAATTGTCAACATTCCTTATGAATATGTGCAGACTGTTCCACACACTGTATAAAGAAAGGACCTAGAATTTGAAGCTGACAGGCTACAGACTGAGGGAGTTATTGTTGCGTAAAGGTGTGAATTTACCATCTAAAGACAGTCTCAATAGACTGCTACTGTCACAACTGTGGCTTTATATTGAGAATCTTGTTGCAGTCATGACTGTACTGTACTATGGAAATATTGTTGCAGTCGCTACTTTACAATGAGAGAATTGCCGCAGTTGCAGATTTGCTTTGGGAATCCACTGTTTGAGAATTCGGCAGTTGAATTCAAACTTTAGAGAATAAGCCCCCCAATTTTTCAGAGGAGGTCAGTGACTCCTGGTAGTTACAGGCAACTTTTTGGGACTTTTACAACAGGAACAGCTGGTGTCCAATACCAGTGTAGAGACAAGAGGGCAGACACAGAAAAAAGATACTGGCTATGCAATAGTAGTCTGTTTTTTTTCATTTAACACTTTATGATAGAATTAACTTTGCAGAGTTCCAACACAATCAGGGGAATTCAACAATAGGGGCAAATGTTATTGAAGTCTAGTAACCTATAGCAACCAATCAGAAGTTCCCTTTCATTATTTTAGCTTCCTTATTGAATGCTAAGCACTGATTTGGTTGTTATGGGTTACTAGATTTTTGTAAACAATTGACCCTGTATACTCCCCTTAGGATAACTCAAGAAAGTAAGGCCCTGTTTAGTTTGGACCTAGATTACAATGCCAAGAACTTACTCTCCCAAAGATGAAAGAGAACCCACTCAGTCCCAGTGTTCACAGATGCCCATTTGGGGCATCAGACTTTCTGTGGTGGGAAAAACTGATGTCCCACACCTATGAAAGTGAGAGCAAGTCAGAGAAATGACTGGTTGGAAAGAACCAATAGCATCAAATCCAACACAGTAAAACAGGAGAGGGGCTAAAACAGAAACAGGATGAGGGCAGGCAGCAAGAGTAATAACTGGAGAAGCAGGCAAGGAGACAAACAAAATCAGATGAGGGCTTAGGCAGGGTCTGTAAAACAGAGACCAGCTTGGGCAACAGGAAGCAGGAAGTGACTGGCCTTTTATAGGGCTTAGGTTAGGTTGTGAGGATAATTACAGGCTGAGCAGCCAGGCAGTTCAGTGTTAAGCTCAATAGACAGAGAACACACTGCTAGTCCAAATCCATCTAAACCCTCCTACACAATGCCTGACAAAAAAGAATGATAAAGACCAAAGAAAAATGCTTGACAGTTGACTTCAGCCTACTGCAATAATAAAAAGTTTTCTGCGTAATTAATTCCTTGCGGTCTGTTAATAACTGACATGAAGGTGCAAAAGGGCATGATTTCTGCAAGCCATAAAAACTAATATACTACTGGCGTTCATTAGCTCTATTTGCACGTCATTGATAGAAACTAATTGCAGATTAATCGTTACGGGTTGCTGCACTTTCTCTGTTATTAAATCAGCCCTTGTGTAATGTATACAGTAGCTGTATGTTAAGAGTAAGCTAATAAAGCTGTAATCAGCTAATAAATCCAGCAGCTTCATAAAGAAATACTTAGCATTGTTTAATAAGTGTTTGTGTTGGTTATCCCGCTGAGCATGTACTGTGAGGAGGCTGCTCACTGCTTTGTTTAGGAATAGTATTTCCTTTTTCAACAGATAATGATTACTGCAGTGCATTGTCACTACTGATTTTATTGCATTATAATCACATTATCTATTTCATTTTTGTCTTTATTTGAACAATTCAATTTACAGTGAACAAAGGATTGAATAATGTTGTCCAGCTGTGCCAGATTGCGTCCAATAAAAAGTTTTTTAAGGTGATGTGATTCAGTTTTTCTTACTCATCCCTGGGACTCCACAATGGGAGTAATAAGGGGGACTAACTTACCATTGTTGTTATAGGATCCTTGGCTTTTGTCCCCCCCCCTCCCCAATACAGGAAATTCCCCACTGAAAAACAGTGGATGAATTTCAAGACTTAAAGCAGTGGATCTATATTGTACTGCGATACTGAATAAGCTCTTATTGTCCTATCTGTGTATGTAAGTCTTCCTCCCAATTAGATTGTAAGCTCCTTGGGGCAGGGACCTCCAACCTCTTATGTCAATCACAACCTAGCACTTAATTTGATGTATCCTTGTAATATTTTACTTGTATTGTTTAATGCACTTTTCCCTTGTTTGTATTGTACTTGAATCGCTGAATTGTACAGCGCTGTGTAAATGTGTGGCGCTTTATAATTAAAATTATACATACATACATTGGGGCTTATAAAATTCTACTAACCACAGAGGTAAAAATGTACATTTGCTTGCCCAAGTATCTGCTTTGATTACTTGCATGATCCCTCATCATGATCTGGGGGGGGGGGAATTGGGAAACAGGATTTTCAGCTTGAAGGTATAGCACAAATTATTGTAGTTAATAAAATGTATCAAATCAGTTTTATTAGTTTGTAAATGTATGTAATTCTTTGTCTGTATATAAATACTGTGAGAATATAGTTTATTATTCAAAGTAGTTCTTAGTGATAGTCTAAAAGATTCTATGACAAATATTGCAGGCCACTTGTTTACTGTAACTAAAATGACCAGTGTATTTTAAAATGGCAGGTCCAAAATCTAATCCGGTGTAAGCACACAAAATCAGACTAATCAAGCAGTGGATTACAGGTGTCAAGAGATAAGTGTCACGGACTTCTCCTGCCGCCATGCCTGCCGCTTACCTGCTAGCTTGGCTCGTGCGCAATCCTCCCCTAGGCGCACGAGCCACATCTGTGTGGTTTTTTAGGTTGCCAGCAGCGTGCTCACCGCCGGCTTGCTCCCCCGTGACACTGCACTGGTGTGTCTGTCAGGAGCACTCCCATTGCACTAATGAGCAGCAGGAGATTTAAAAGCTGAGTTGCTCGGGCACTCCTGAGCTTCCAGCTAGTGACAGGCTCCTAAGTTTTGTTGTAATTCTACACTTCTCCTTCCTGCCTCCCTGTTTCCTCTGTGAATTTCTCCATTAAAGTGACCTTCCTATTACTCTATTAAAGGGACAGTTTCCTCGGTGATCCCATTCTGGTTCTCGCACTTTGCCAGCTATCACCTATTGGGGGGGTGCACTCAGGTGCCATGACCTGGGGGTTCATTGCTGCAAAGCCCAGCACCTCCTCTCGGAGGTCAAAGGTGAAGACCAGAGGCCTATGTCAAACCCCACAGTGGTATAAAGAGTCCACTCTCTGCTTGTGACAATAT
>WMED01027775.1:0-10562 GCA_019650415.1 Pipa parva | reverse complement strand
GCCAGAAATTTTATTACATCAAAGGGTTCCCCATAAGAAAAAAGGTTGAAAAACACTGGTCTAGACGATATTGGGAGTGCAATGATTGTCTTGGTGCAAAACTAAATCTCCAGTATTATACTCTAATTTTTAGATCATAAAATGGATTTTTTTCTTGAATACAGTGTATTGTCTTGAATAGGATGCACAAATCAAAACAATGGTTTGTTTATAACTCTGTAGCCTGACTCAGGCTATGAGGATATGGGGTTATTGGCTAAAGTCCATATTGTTGCATAAAAGTGTGAATTTTCCAGCTAAAGACAGTCGCAATAGACTGCTACTGTCACAGTCGCGACTTTACTATGGGAATACTGTCCCGACTTTAACATTGTCACATTGCTCATTTGCTGTTTCAGAATTTGACAGTCGAATTCTCACTTTAGCAATAACCGCCTTTATCTTTCTGTTATAAAGATGCTGTCATATCAGTCATATATGGGGGTTATTTATCAAGCATTTTTCTGATTTTTGAAGAGAGAAAATAACTTTTTGATATAAAAAAATGCATAAAAAGTTATTTCTTACATGGCAAAAAGAGTATTTTTAAATAGGCAATACCGACATAATAAAATACAGATTGTTCCTGCAGCAATAGGCCTTTAAAAAACCTTTTCGACTTTGATAAATATCCCCAACTTTGATAAATATCCCCAACACAGCAGAATGACTGCTGTGTTGATTGGAAAGATAGATTGCTGGAAAAAAACACGCAAAAAGGTCTATAACTGATTAACAAAGAAAGACTGGGGCCATGATGGAAATTGTAAACATAGATTTCCAACTTTTTGTGGCTCCTTGCCCTGTGGCCACAGTTTATTCACTGAAATGTTACAATGCAGCTGACAAAGTGTGGCTGCACTCCGCTGACTGGCATTCAAGGTAAGCAGCCACAAAAGCAGGTAAAAGCTGTATTTTTATTGCATGTTAACAACTGCTAGTGTGGCCCAATCCTAAACCTATTTCTCCCAGTGCTAATTTACACTGGTTTAATTAACAAAACTTAACAAAACTTTGACTTAATCCCTTATTAAAGGAACAAGCTTGCAGAAACAACTGCTTAATAAAGATAAGTTTACCAAACGTAGATGTAAATTACATTTTTTGTGAATAATATTAACAGAAAATAATGAAATTTAGACAGAAAAATGAGAAAACAAAGCACTTTTTACTGACACTAATTATGTGCTATCAGGAGCTCTGTGTGTGGGGGATATTTTTCTGACAAACAAACATACAATCAATTATCAATTTTTATAAAAGGATGACAGGCCCGAAAGATGTTATGTTTAAATTCATGAGGGTGCAGGATGGGAGTACCAGAAAGTCCCAGGTGCTACATAGTTTATTATGGAGTTCCCACTTCTCTCTCATCCTATACTACTGCAACACTGAGCAAGACTGCCCCTTTTGGGATGTCATCAAGTTGCCAACTAGCAGCTTTATATTAGCTAGCATTAACCAGGAAGTAAATGGCACTGAGTTTTAGGCATGTACATTAGAAATGTTGCAAATATAATAAGGGCACAACATTACTTTCAACTGGACTTAACTTTTCCTTTTAAATCGATAAGCAATAAAACTTAAAATGATGAGATCTTTCTCACTATTTCAAAACTCCTTCATAACATTGTTCCCTAACAATGCAAGGCATCCAATTTGCTGTTTTAGACATGCCCCTGCCTCAGTGTAATGAAGGAGCTCATAACTTCTTAATGGTGTGTCAGAATCTTAGCGCTTTAAGCTTTATTGTGTTCATATCAGACATATCAGTTTAATAAGGGATAGTGCCAAAATGTAGTTAGATTTTAAGGCAAAAGTAAAAAAACAATACCTGCTTATATCCCTTTACACTTCTGTACCAGTACCAGTACCAGCCAAAAAAATGAACATTTCCACTGTAAAAATGCTTTCTTTGAAGCTGAATTCAGTTATTGTATTGATTTCCAGTTTGTATCTTTATTGATAGCAGCCATGTTATATGCTTCTGTTAAACAAAAATCACCCAGTCTTCATGTTGTCTATGGTGCTTTGGAAAATACATTTTTAGAAAGTGTCCTAGAATGCCCAATTTTTACAGAAAAACAGCTAAATCTCTTACTTTAATAAATATACAGTAACCACAAATATATCGGAGACATTTTCTTTTTTTGGTGTATCAGTCCATTTAATGTGTAATGAAACTGGGGTGGGAAGGTTACAGATTTGTCTTTTAAATGTAATTGTGTAAAAGTGTTTTTGCCGAGTATGTTGCTTATGCAAAAATACATTATTGTGGATGAATATTTGAATTGACAAATAAAATGTATATATTTCAATAAAAAAGAAATAAAAGAATAACGTTGCCTTGTTTTAAAAACACACTTGAGCAAAGTATATTGTGTTTAATTAAATATTTCCCACACACAAAAAGCAACTGTTTCATTATTTTAATAGTGGCCCTGGTAAAGAATTGTGATGTTTTTCTTTAACGAGCATCCATTTTGTAAGATTTATAAAACTGCAAACAGTAACTGGTAAACGATCAGTAACAGTTTATTGCTGAACTCAATCACTTTTAATCCCAGAGAGAATGGCCACGTTTGGTGCCTTGTGCAAAGGAATACTATAAAAACCTCACAAACGTCTTTCCACTGAATACTGCTTTAGCACACATTCACCATTAGGGAAACTATGAGCAGATTAGCAGCTCAGTAACATTTAAACATGTGATTCATTTAACATTTACTATTAACATTCAATAACAAAAGTAATACGTTGCAATAAATTCAAAAAAAAAAAAAAAAAAGGTTGGAAACAGCAACGGTAACCTCTCCAAAAAAAAAAAAACACCTATCGATAATAGAAAAATCACCTACTTCTTACAATCCTGTTTAAGCTTTAAAAAGTCAGTAACATGAAACCCCAGTAAATTATGACTATATATTACCTAAAATGCAATTTCAAATAATGTCGAAGGCTAAAGAAACAGTAAAGTAGACATAAAAATAAACTGCCCATTTCGACTTGCCAAAGACACCATATTTTTAGAGGAATGAGTACATTTATATTGGAATTACCTAAGTAACTAATCCTAAAAAAAAGAAGGAAGTAGAACATCAACTCAGATTTTGGTTTTGGCATGTCGACACTGCTGCAATAAACTAAGGATGTTTAATGACACGGGGATCAATATAATAAATACAACAAGCCAGGTATCCAATCAGGACAGCCATCACAAACCCACTTGGTCCTTTGGAGGCCTTGAACATTTGATCCCCCCCAGCTGCCTGAACATTATGGCAGTTGTTGGCTAAAGTGAGAATTCAACGGTCGAATTCTCAAACAGCGGATTCCCGTAGCAAATCCACAACAATTTTAAAGTTGTGACCACGACAATATTCCTACAGTAAAGTTGCTACTGCAACAATATTCCTATAATGAAGTCGCAACTGCAACAGTAGCAGTCTATTGCCACCATCTTTAGCTGCCGAATTCGCACCTTTACACACCAATTTAGACTTTAG
This sequence comes from Pipa parva, assembly GCA_019650415.1. Classification (NCBI taxonomy): domain Eukaryota; kingdom Metazoa; phylum Chordata; class Amphibia; order Anura; family Pipidae; genus Pipa; species Pipa parva. The sequence continues at coordinate 7,017 of WMED01027775.1, read as the reverse complement.
CCAATAAGCCCCCCCTATAACTTTTAGTTATCCTTAAAGTGTACCTGTCCATATACTCCTTTCCTCTACATTTAGCTGCAGAGCACAGTCTATTGTGATCATATTTACATTTCATTAAAATGGTATCAGAAAACATGAGGGTTGCCCAGCAATTCCTCCAAAATGTGATTACAATGCCCTGAATCCCAATGGGACACAAATTAGTTAACAGGGTCACAAAAGTTATAGTTTAAGCAGTAAAGTCAACTTTAACACTATATCCCCTTTTACCCCATGATGGCTGCCCAGTCTGAACCTACAGCACAAGATACTTTTTATAACAGATAGATAGATAGATAGATAGATAGATAGATAGATAGACAGACAGATAGACAGAGACAGATAGATAGATAGATAGATAGACAGACAGATAGACAGAGACAGATAGATAGATAGATAGATAGATAGATAGATAGATAGATAGATAGATAGATAGATAGATAGATAGATAGATAGATAGATAGAGTGTTGCAGGTTTTGGTGATACCTTTTTTTATTTGGACTAACAGCCAGTTTAGATAGATAAGCTTTCGAGAGTTCTGTCCTCCCTTTATCAAGTCTCTGGCAACAGAGTTTCACTATATCAAAGAATTCAACCACCAAACCCCTTTGTCCTTCCTAGCTGGACTCCTGACATTATTTATAACTGTTAATACAATATCTTCTTAACTGAACTCAGTACTGCTTGTGACTTGATAAAGGGAGTAAGGATCTCTCGAAAGCTTGCCTATTTAAAATGACTGTTAGTCCAATAAAAAAGTTATCACCAAGTACTGCAATAGTCATCAATACTCATTATATATATATATATATAAATATGTGTGTGTGTAAATATATACTTACACACACACACACAAATATATATATATATATATACACACAGTATATGACTATAAAAAGAAGGTTTATATAAAGTCAGAGGGAGAGTTTTAAAAATATATACATGTACAGACATAATAACAAGGAATATAAAAACATCCACATGCCAGTGTTTGTTATAGTTCATATACAAGTGCCCATAGTCTTTCTACAGTTGCTTTGCAAAAATCAACACTGGAGTTACATTTACATTTAATTAAAGTTTGTTCTTTAAAAAAAGAAGTTTAATTTAGATATACAACTACATGCAATCAGTGTGTCTAACAACATATCTGTATTTAAAAGTCAGAGACTGACATGCTTTGGTACTTCACTCGCTGGAAAACTACAATTCCCAGAAACCCCTAGTTGCAAAACTACCCAGTGGTAGGAAATGTTGGGAATGTCTGTTTGGTAACAGCTGCAACATGCATGTCACATACCCTAATAACCAGGCTGTTACATACACAGGTTTGTAACACAAAACAGCTTCTCAAATGAGACAGCAACATTCAGCTTACATAAATAACACAGTTAACACAATTCATCCTAGTTAGCCCTTGAAACCTATGGTTGCAGATCAGACAAAAATGACCAATGACTGAAACATATACTATGCCCTCATTAGCATATTTAGTTCAAGTGAATCAAGGACTAAAACTTAAAGTGATAAAGTCATCCAAAGAGATTTTAACTAAAGTGGAAGGGTAATTCCCCCCCATAGGGCACAAGCTGTTTAGGGTAAGAGGGGTGCATTGGGAGTCATCCTGGCCTCCTTATGTGCCCCTCTGTCCTACCCCAGTGCATCAGGAGATCCTAATTTGTCATGATGAGTCATGTGGCCTTGATTTCACGTGACCGCACCCACTTTCTGCAGAGTACTGTGGAAGCCCATGGTTAATTATACTGTGAATAAAAGTTTCACTCTCTGCTGAAGGGCTTGTATAAAAGACGTTGCATAGCGATGTGTTACAAGAGCATGGCTGTATTTTTTATGAAAGTGCAGTCCTAATTGGCTCTGAATCTTGATACTTTGGGAAAGGAGGACAATTTTCTTAGACAATTGCACACAACTGGTGCTATGGGTAAAATACAGTCTTACATGAATTTCAGAAGTGAAGGTTTCTCGATAAGGGTTCCTGCAAAGCAACAATATCTAAAATAGAACACTGCAAGGGCTAAAGTTGTTGCAGTACATAGTAATGTATAATACACTGGGAAGCTTGAGATAACACTGCCTATTTTCTTCATTAAAGAGCTTTGGCACTGGTAGGATGTGCAGCATGTGATACTGGCTTTTGTGGGTAGGCACTGTATATATATACTTGTAACAGTATGGCAATGTCTACAAAGACCTGCAGCAGGCCGCAAATGGTGAACTGCAATGGAGCCTGATTCAGGACAAAGTACGCGCTCTTGAATGTGTCCCCACTTGTCCACATTAGTACCATCTTGATGCTAAGGGGAGAAAAAAAAAGTTAGAGATTAAAAAAAAATCAAAACTTTAACACTTAACTTAACAGTCACAAACTGGCACTGCTGATGTTGGAAATGTAAGAAATAGGCCTAAACATACATACAGACAGCCAGCAGTAATAACAATGCCCAATAAAAGCTCACTCATTTCAAATTTTAAACCAAAATTGTATTACATGTGATTGCTTTATTATGATTTCTTCATGAGTATGGTTATCTGTGGGAATATGGAAATGTCCATGGTACACTTGACCATAGAAGGGACTCCGCTGCAAATTCACTGAAATTTCCCAATGACACTTGTGCTTAGGAGTTAACATATACTAAACCTTTGTTGGCTGGGGCCAGATCCAATAATCTAATGTAGATTGATCCACAGTGCAAGGAATCAATGTACCCAAAGAATGGTCTGTGCAAAGTGCTAGGTACAATAATTAATTCTACAAATGACAATACCACTCTAAGCTGTTTTATTGTTATTTTATGATACTGCTACCCATATAATAACAACTTTTAAGGCCATTGTGGAAATGTTTATTGGGTTGCGATAAAAGGCAAAAGAATAAAAAATTAATATTAATATTAAAATTTTAAGCAGAGCAAATGTGTAGATTGTAAGATCCACAGGAACAGGGACTGAAGTGAATGATTAACTGATGGAAATCTTAGTGGAACAAGTCAGCGCTGTTTGGGTATTTAAATAGCACTGGCATCATCCACAGTGCTTTTCAGAAATTAATCATTCACTTCAGTTCCTGCTGCTGTGGAGTTTACAATCTAATTTTCCCTATATAGTAACACATCTGTATAATTATTCAACTAGACTAATACGGCTTAAACCATTTTTGTGCTATAGATATTAGCAAACGCCTATATCAAGGTATATCAAGGTAACAATATGGCATTTATTTTGAAAGCACTGTATCTTTTTGGTTTCCCTCTGATTGTTCATTTCACTGCATATAAAAAAAACCTTTGAAGTAGACAAGTCAGTGTAGCTAAACACATCATTTCAATCTCAACAGACCTATACCTGGCTACAACATTAGCATGGTCTGAGCACACAAGTAACTAATGCCAACTGCAAAGATACAGAGGAGTGCAAAAGCAAAAATGTACAACATCTAAGGGAAAGCTCAGCAGCTAAAGGTCAGTAGAAGTAGTGGTCAGAGTGGCCACTGAATGGGCTTCAAGTCATGACAAGCTATTAATGACAGATCTAGTAGCCAAATATAGGTGTGCCTCATTTGTTAAGCAGGAAAGCATCCATGATAAGGCTATGATTTCTTTTTTTTTAATTTGAAAATTTTTTATTGTTTTGACATTTACGTTGAAAATACAATAAGGATTTTAATAAGAACATTTGTGCTGAACAAAGATAAACATTTTGAAGTTACTTAGTGTTGCAATATAGCAAAACAGTACATTTTACTGCTGGTAACATTTGTATCTATGTACTTTGTCAGTAATAAGGAAAAGGTAAGATAAAAAATAATTTTTTAGCGATGTTTGAGTCATTATTTTTCTCTGTATCAAAGAAAAAAGGTTATTCTCTCTCTATTGTCTAAGTAGGTCATCCAGATTGTTTCTCCTAGATACGCACTATATGGAGTGCCAGCTCTGCTATTAGGCAGAGTAGGCAAATGCTAGGGGTGCCGCCTGCCCAGGGGGGTGCCCCTAGCAATTTTTTTTTCCAGAGTGCCGACCGGCTGGGAGGTTACGTGCAGTCGCAGCTCAACTTTAAATCTCCCAATTGACAGCCGTGGCTGCCAATTGGGAGATCTAAAGTTGAGCCACGGCTGGACGGTGGTGTTGGAGGTGAGTGGGGGCAGCGCAGGGCAGGGAAGGTGTCGCGGGGGGGTCGGCGCGGGATGGGGGGGCGCCTAGGGCGCCAATAGGGCCAGAGCCGCCTCTGACTATATGCTAGGTAATCTGTAATCGATTCCATAGTTCTTATCCAGTTTATTTTGTAAATGAGTACTTGTATAACAGGAAAATCGTTTTTTTTCCATGCTGATGCTAATATGGTGCATGCTGCAGTGAGGATATGGGATGCTAATTTTCTCTCTTTCTTGTTTGCAAGAATTTTAAATGGCATGCCTAGTAGGAAGATTTGTGGGGATTCTTTTATTTATTTATGAAAGATATCTGATAACATTTTTGCAACCATGGTCCAAAATTGTTGGGCTATATTGCAAGTCCACAATATATGCATAAAACTGCCAGCTTCCATACAGCCTTGAAAGCACATTGATAATGAATAATTTTTTAGAATTTTCACTATATGCGTTGATGTACAGTATAATACCCTCTGTATACAATTGTGTAAGCTCTCTCTTTGGTGACTGCACATATGGAAGATTTGTGGATGAGGCTGTGATTTCATGGAGGAGGTGCTGATAGCTCCATTCATCTTTTAAGTGGTTATGTTACTGCCAGGTTCAAAATGTGTGTATGTATAACTTTATTTATAAAGCGCCACAAATTTACGCAGCACTGTGCAATTCAGCAATACAAATATAATACAGACATGGGAAAAGTGCATTAAACAATATGAGTAAAATATCACAAGGATAGTTCATTTAAGTGCTAGGTTGTGATTGACACAAGAGTTTGGAGATCCCTGCCCCGTAGAGTTTACAATCTAAGTGCTAGATAGTAAATTATATATATATATAATAAAAGGAAACTATCTATTTTGGCTTGAAAGATGCATCCTTCCTAGCCAACATCCTATTTTTAGTGAAATGTGCATGATTGTATTTTAATTAACTATGTATGAATCAAAAGAACAAAGTAAAATGTGAGAAAAGTGTATGCGTCTCTTTTCCTAGAACTACATTGTATTCCATAGTGCTCTTAAATGTATGCTTCCAAAGGAACCTTATTTTATTATATTAATTGACAGTTCAATTTGCAAATTACAGCTTACATAGGCAGTTTACAAATATACCTTCTAGGGCATAGCATTTTTTCTTGACTGCAATGGGATGTGTAGTAATTTATATGCATACCAGTGAGAAAACATCTATTATTAGCAGAGAAAATTAGAGGCTGAGAAAAGTATAACTGTGTTACCAATAAAACTGATTAGCAAAAGGTTTCCTTTGCTCATTGACTTTCATTACCCTATTGGCAACTAAAAATATCAGGTACTTTCAACTGGACAGTTTCTTAAATAGATGGGAAGTTACAAGCTTGCATTCCTAGGGGTGAAAGTTATTAAAGTTGAGTTGATCCCGCAAGATTATCGCTCACGTTTTTTGATCAAAATTTTTTGATGGAAAAGTAGCCATACTACTAATGTAAAGTATGGTTATCTTTCCGTCAAACATCTGATCGAAAAACTTGATAGAAAAACTGGAGCGATAGTCTTGCAGGATCAACTAGACATCTCGCAGGATAAACTCGAAAAGACCGAGATCTATAAATAGAGCCCACTTGCCTTTTATTAATAAGACATGTTTATATTTATACAGGAAAAAGCTGTATAAATTAACTTGGAAATGCATTCTTGGCTATAGCATTTTGTTTGGTTAAGCAAAGAAAGTAAAATGCTAAAAATAGCTTTTCATTAGCTAATACAATGCACAATAAGAATGTCAGAAGAATTTATGCTCACTTTTATTCTAAAACAGCTCCTGCAGTTTAGAAGTAATTTAACATTTTGCCACTTTCCTTTAAGAACATTTCTGCAATGTTTTTCAATAGTGTGGCTCTAGTTTGCTGACAAAAGTTTTTGGCAGTAAAGATAATTTGCTGGAGTGAAACACTGGTGCAAATCAAAATGGAACATATTTTCAAAAATAAACAAAGGAGAAATGACAGGGATGTTCTCAATTTTTTTCAACAAGTAAGAATACTATGAGGGCATTGAAAAACCATGGCTTGCTGTTTTCAATTTGTGGCCTGTGGCAAAACAACTTTGATGTTCCTCAAACAAGGCTTAGTAATTTGGAGGAGTTTTGATGTAGTAAAAGGCATTTTGCTGCAGTTTCAGCTGAAAGAAATGGGCTGTTGTTTGTATACATGTTGTACAGTCATCAGCTTTCTACAAATATTATGGAAATATGCTTGATTGTCCCTTGCTTTTTTATTATTAGAATGGAACATTTCATAACAACAATCCATCAGAACACTTTTATTTTAAAGGGGAGCTAAAGTCATATGCTGGCAATCATGCTAAATACCTACCAGGCTTTGCTTAGCTCAATAACCCCACTCTTACAGTCATGGAGCTTACTATTCCACTAGCTGAGTTCTTGTTTCACAATAAAACAAATTACTGTATTTGCTGGCGTATAAGACGACTGGGCGTATAAGATGACTGGGCGTATAAGACGACCCATAACTTTTCCAGTTAAAATATAGAGTTTGGAATATACTTACCATATTAGACTACCCCTCTTCCAAGGGAAATCCTGCTTGGATTGGTCAGCTCTCCCTGCCTGCCCAGCCCTCCCTGTCTCCAAAATTATCAGAGCACCATCACAGTGTGCTGCCCCTACAAGCCCTACCCTCTGAAGGAGAGGGGCTCTATCTTAGTGTTCACCCCCTCCTTTTCTCTCTCCTTACCTAGCTCCTCTGTAGCATTTCCTCTCCCCAGCAATGATTAAACTTCCTGTCGCTCACAGGAAGTTACAT
>WMED01027773.1:0-10563 GCA_019650415.1 Pipa parva | reverse complement strand
GTATGCACTAAGCGCCACCCCTCCATGACCCCGCCCCCATATGACCAAAGCTCCGCCCCTACCCCACCCCCACCGGGCCATGGATAACTGGTCTTGCTTACAGCCGGTCCCTGGTGCAAAAAAGGTTGGGGACCTCTGCATTAAAAGATAGTTTTCTGTGCCCAGGACACTGGAGGTGGGAGGAGCATAAACCAGAATTGTAGCAGCTCCTAGGTTCTCTGCAGTACATTTCTTAAGAACATTAATACACATGAATGCAGCATTAGGTTTATTTAATCCTGCACAATGGGACCTTCAAAAATACAAGATTTGTTGTCTCTTTAACAGCTGCATGCCTATGTGAAAACTTCCATTTTATGAAAGCTAATTAGTTGGAAATTACTTTGGACTGTATTTTCCTTGACCCACTGTAATCTATTGCAATTCCTTCTTTTTGCTTGGACAATCAAATTGTTTGGTTCTTCTGCAGATGTTGATGTCTGTTAAAGGGTCACTATAGTGCTGATATAACTGCACACATACATATAAAACTACTTCATATTAAGCCAATTGCTGACACAAAGAGTTAAGAAAAAACTTTCAGGGAAGAACTAATTCTTGCCATTTGATTCCCTTAATTCGTTTTCCTGAGAGCTGACATTTTCTTCTCCCTCTCCCAAGTCAGGCAACACGAGAAGAAGAAAAAGGTGCCTGACTGCTATTGGTTAAGCAGTGTGCTGACCTTTTGGCCACATAAATTAAGTAGGAGAGCAGGAGATTACAGAAGATAAACTGACTTGTGTGCAGGCATTAAGTAGTGGGGTGGAGGGTACCTTTTAATGAAAAACTGGCCAGTACACACACTTCCTGCTGCAGGATTTTATCAGTGCTGCCTACCCAATCATTCTGTATAATGTGAAACATCTGCTAGGGAAAACCACTTATCACTAAGGTATGGTACTGGATATGTAAAGATGTAATCTGACTATAGTTCCCTTTTAAGATATAATTGGGGTTATTCATCAACCGGGGCAATCATTTACTGAGCAATCAATCAGAATTTTTCTTTCCTTTTTCTGGCACCTGTTGTTGAATTCCTCTCATAATGTTTTATTTTATAAAAATGTATTGTAAAAGCAGAGATTTCAGAAAGTGTGCAAGCCATTTGACTCTACTGGGCTGCCAGGCAATTCAAGAGATAATAGCAGAGAAAATAGACAAAATAATAAAATATTTAAAAAAATTTGTTTGAAAATAAATACAGAATTTATCTCTTGTAGCAAAGGCTTCTGCTTTGTTACTGTATTTTTCTGCACCTGTCTTATAATTGGTACTGCAGCAAAACCACACACTAAGGACCTTACTGACTAAAGGTTGAACTCACCTGTTGAATTCAGCTCACTACAATTGGAGTCATGACTCCAAAATACTAGCAAATTAGATGCAGATAAATTTAACGGATAGCAACAATTGCTGTCAGATGGGTAGTGTGGCGTAGTCAAGCAAATAGAAGTAGGATGAGAAGTCATGCAGAGTCATAATGTGAGCTCGACAAGTGAAGGGCAGTGTCGTCAGTCTCACCATATCCCACTAACTGTATTCTGTGAATATTCTATTTCTATGTCACCTTGTCCTTAGGTCATGTTGTCACTTAGTCTCAGTCACCATTGTCACTTTTGAATAAATAGTTGCCTTATGCAACACTGGCGCCTGCCATCAACCCTCCAATTTGCCAGTCTAAAGTGACGAAGTGAAACGGGTGAATTCGGAGCAGTTCACCTAGTCGCATCCGCACCTTTTCACCACTCTTCCCTTTAGTCAATAGTACAAGTACCTGTTTACGCTCAGGCAGAGTAATACGAAGATCTCCGTAGGTTCGCGACTATAAGCAAATATGGGGAAGTGGCGAATAGATGTGAATTTCTAGCTCTATGTGACTATACAGACTTTAGTAAATAAAGCCCTTATAAATGTAGAGTACAGAGGTGCATCGACTGTGCACACAGTCATATTGGGTGTTTCCACTGGCATTGTTTTAATTAAAATAGATTAATTGTTATCTAATATGAAACTCTGATCTAAATCTACTTTGGTTCCAGCTCTGCCCCAAGTTCCTGCATACCAATTCGACAAGTCATACATGGCCTTTCAGCGCAGTTGCAGAATTAATAGGTAAGTGGAGCTTGTTTTCCTAGTTGTTTTTCATATAAAACTGATTATTTGCTCCATTGTACAAAATTGTTTAATGTTAACAGTGATGTAAAAGTTTAAAGTAGACCTCAAAACTTTAATACTGAATTAGGTTCTAATAATGAAATAAACGATTTTTTTTTTTTTTTAACTATGTCAGTATTAAAAATAATGTACCTTATATAATGTTTCTCACTGTCAGCCCGACTTTTCTTTCTTGAGTCAGTTTGGGCGTGGCTAAAAGGATGATTGACATTAAAGCTCCTCCAATCAGATTCCTTAAATCACTGTCTAGCAGAGATCTGATTGGAGGAGCTTTAATGTTAATCATTATTTAGCACTGCCCAACCTGACAAGAGAAATTAGACGGCTCACGGAAAATGAAAGTGAGAAATGCTGTATAAAGGTCCTTTTTTTTTTTTTTCTAAATACATATTTAAAAAACATTTATTTCATTAGTAAAACCTAATTAAGTGCTTGAGTTTTGAGGTGACAGGTCCACTTTAAATTGCAAAAAATGTTTTGCGACCTCCAACGTCATAAAAATGTAAGAACAAAAAAAAAACGTGTGGTGTAATAATCCGTTCTTTTACCTTTTTGCATAAAGCCAACTTTCTGAATGCCATCCATATATGTTGTATGCTGTAGGTAAAAATATATTTTCACATCTGGATACAAGGTGGAAGTTATAAACTTCCTTGAGTTATTTTGTAGTACTTTGCCCAATTAAAAGGAAGTTAGACCATAGGTATGATTAGAACAATGACTAAAACCTCACCCAACTGGCATCATTTTTATGACCAACAAACAAATCCGATCATTCAGTGGTGAGGTCAACCAATCAGATCTAAGAAGGACCCCGTTGCATAATGATCAAATACAGTACATGGTTTAGTATGATCATTGGTGGATCAGATTTTCATAATTTATTAGCACGTTTTAGGTTGACATCGGTAAATATAGACGTGTGTATGGCCATCTTTAACCTCATCCTCTCTTCAGTTCTTTAAAGAGTCGGTGCAGGATTTAGCAGAACAGAGCGATAGGTGCATGTGCTTTCCTAAAAGTGAATAGGGAAAAATGAAGGCCAATAAGGGGATTGTTTCTGTAGGTTCTGAATAAATCAAGAGAATTTGTCTTTTGGAGAAATGTTCCATGGGAAACTGGGGTATGTTGTAGGGATGTTTTAAAGGGTGTACATTGGAGTATTACTCAATTAAAGCTGTGAACAGTAATGTATATCCTTTTATACATCCTGCTGTATAAACACATAACCAGATCTGTTTGTGTTTTTTTAAGGGGAAAATGTAAGTTATTTTGTACATGATGATGTTGTTGAACCGTCTTGTTTTTTTTTTTTTTTGTTGCATCTAACATTTCTTGTTTGTTGCATGTTACCTTTATCTCAGATAATGCCTACGACCCTGATGTTAGCGCTAAGCAAATCTGGATTGATAAAACATTCTTAAAATCCAGTATATGTCTAACGTTTACTGACAATGGCAATGGTATGACCCCGGATAAGCTGCATAAGATGCTGAGGTGGGTAATAACCTATTCATACTGTAGATTATATTTCACATACTAGGTGCATCTGTATGAAAAGAAAAAAAAAAGTGGTCTTAAAAATCTGAGGAGAAGTAGTGTATTAAATGGGATTAATGACCTTTACAGGAGTGTTACTAGTGCAGCTTGTTTCAATAGCAGTGATGCAGGGGCTTATAGGTTGGTGTTATCTGCTGCTTCTAACTCCCATATTTTGTAATGGGAATCTTGGCTTGCTAAACCAGTGGACTTGACTTGTCTCTCTTCAGGGTCTGGACTTCTGATGTTAGAATCTGTGACTTTGCTTTAAGAAGTTTGGTTATATATTCATTCTCTGGTGAAATTATTGAAATGAAGTCCATGTCCTGATAGTGATGGTCATCAGTAGGCATTGTGTTTTCAGGAACAATGAGCAATGTTTAGAGATCATTCAAGATGGATGTTATCAGGAATAATTATTGAATTTGTAGGAAAGACAAATGGTCAAATGCTAATGGTCTGGTCATACTTGAGTGGTACAGGCAGTTCCCCTTTTTGTAGACAGTTTTCAGGTCAGAATAAGGGAACTATCATTTAAAAAAAAAAAAACTAAAGCTTTCTCTAGGGGTGATCCTTAACGGGAAATGGGGGGAAATATTTAATAATAAAGTCCTTTTCTCCAGCACTGCCTCCTCCTTCAAGTTAAGAGCCGATCATCTTTTCTTCTGTTGCAGCATCACAATCCTCTTCTAGTTCATGCTTCCTCTTCAACATTAGCAATTTTTTCTTCTGCACATGTTCAGAAGCAGCTGAAGAGGAAGTGGGAGGTTACGAGGCAGCAAAATGGAAGAAATGAAGATCGGCTTTATCTTAAAGCAGGAGGGAGCTCTGGAACCAAAATAACATTTCAGCATGGGATTATGTCAATTAAGAGAATTGGTCAAGGGTCTGAATAATGTTGTAGTGCACCGTAAATTAGTAGCCCGGGTTAAATTGTTCTACACTGATTTCTAGGTCACCGTTTGGGAGAAGCAACCCTTTGTACATAAACCTTGGATGTGCAGTGCTGAAAGAATGGGATAAAACATTACATGTCTTGAAATGAATTGGAAATGTGAGGAAGCTTTAGAGTGCACTACAACTTTTGGATATTCTTTACATTCAGTTTTTAAAAAGCTTAAAATGTAAAGGGTTTAAACTAAAAAAAAAAAGTGAAATGTGCAATAAACACAGGTTCTTTTCTGCCTAGCATAAAAACGTAATCAGCAGTATAGATACACCAATAAGGCACTAGTACTATACCAGCACCACCTCTACCATGATTTTACAGGAAATTACCTATTTTCACTTACTGAGAGGTGGCTCTATGTCCTTTACCACCCATGGGCTAGTAGCAGCTGCTTCCATGGTATATAAGACCCTCCCATAGTATAATAAGTAAGCACTAAATACATCCATTCTGGTGTTGGCATTCATTGGTATATGGGAGCTAGAACTATAAAAAGCCAACTTTTGATTGCTTTCTATGGATTAATTAGACCTCTGTAAACAATGGATGAATTTCCCTTGAGCAATGAAAAAGGATACATAAATAAAAGCTGGTTAATTACAAGAAAATGATCATGTTTTCTTTCTAATCTCTTGGGGGACACAGGACCATAGGGTAAAGCTCCTCCCTAGGGGCTTTACCCCTGAGCACAGGAAGAGAAACTCCAGTTTTTATAATGTCCTTTCTCCAAGGAGGCAGCGACCAGATCCTGTGTCCAGAATTGGATATTTCTTCCGTCAGAATCAGTCTCTGACCCCCGTGGGTATGGCAGGGGACAGTAACACTTCTGAGCCCTCCACCCTACATGGGATGATTTTGGGAAAAGAGTATGACTTGCTCTGCTCTAAATCTCTGTGCACACTCTCACACTCCCCCCTGAACAGACAGGCGTGGAGGAGTACTGAGAATACCCCCTTCGTGGGATGGTTTAGAGAAAAGAGTATGACTTTCTCTGCTCTAGATCTCTGTGCACACTCTCACACTCCCCCCTAAACAGACAGGCGTGAGAGAGTGTTGAGAATTCCAGTGAGCTCCTGTATTGACACAGAGCTGAAAATCACAGAAGGTACCATCAGGTACAGGCACATTCACTTCCCCCTGAACAGACAGGTGTGAGAGAGTGTAGAGAATCACAGTATCATACTGTATGCCAGCAGAGCTGAGATCTCTAAGTGTGCACACACTTATAAGGTAAGCAATCCCCCTAAGTGGTTTCCGGTATCCCCCTCTGTCTGCCTACCTCCCCAGAGCCTATGTCTCCAACCGCCGAGTTTTATTCTGCTTTTTCTATCCTGTCGCGATCTTTACATAGCGCTTATTAAAACTGTGACTTTTAGCTGTGAGTAGTTTTCGCGCCCTTTTGCCAGCATCCTACTGCGAAATCTCGCTGCGGCCATCTTGCCTGTCAGCAGGGAGCGCAGACCACTCTTTTCAATGCTACAACTGCAGCAGGAACACTGAGGAGGATCAAACAAGCACAGGGAGAGCTAATCAGACTGTGTACTGTTAACGTTTTTCTGGGGTTAGGCACTAGAATCGTTTCAGGGGAGGGGATGTTACCTGCAGCACAGGGGAGATCTCTAAAGGCTTTTCTCCCAATAAAAGGGGAAGAATTCCTTCTGGTTTCCTGCTTCCTTTTTATTGAACTGTCGCCATAATGGTAAAGCAAAGAGTGTATATTCAATTTCAGTTTACATACTGATCCTACTTCCTTTTTTTAGTGAATTGACACCATAAAGGTGAAGTTTATTTATTCTGTGCCATCTTATTACTGCTTCCTTTTTAGTGAACTATCACATTAAAGGTAAAGCAAAAGGTACATAATTGTTTTCTGTTCCCTTTTTAGTAAATCAGCACTATAAAGGTAGAAAAAGGTTTTCCCTTATGGGAACTTCGTGTTAACCCCCAACAAAGGGAGACAAACACAATTGGCTTCTCCCATACAAAAAAGAAAGCCTATCAATTTTTTGCAAAATAAAAAAAAAAAAGAAAAAAAAAAAGAGAAATAAATAATTTATTAAAGGGCATCTTAGCAATTAAATACTCGGACCTTCCACTGTTTTAATTGCACAGTTACATCTAGCGAGTGAAGATCCACTTCGTCCGGCGAATCATCTCCGCTGATGGGAGAGACAGTGCCACCCTGGGAACAACATCTCTCACAATCTATACAGGGATTAGCAGTCTACCTGGTACCATTGGTGAAATTTTAGGCTGCTTTTCAGCAGACTCTACCAAAATATTCCACTAACGCTCACGTCAAAAGCGTTCTTTGGACATAGAATTGTTTGCATCAGTTGGGTTTCACTCTTCATGATGAAGGAATTACCTCCTCACATACTGAGGATAATAGCAAGGATGAACCTGTTTTGGACTGTTAGATCAGGATTCCACAGAAATAGTTGGTAATTTAATCCAGAGGTCCTTGAAGTACTAAACATTCAGGCCCACAACCTGACACTGGGGTATTTCTAGCAATTGATCAGATAGTACAATATATATAATAAACCAGAAGCTAGGTATCACCCTACAATATGGTTTCCCTTATTTACCCTTTTTCCAAGTATTCTCTGGAGTGCTAGTCCTCTCCATCAGTAGTACTTTCATGGCTGTCCAGACATACCACTAGAATCCAGTCCATGACTCTGCTTTCTTTTAAGACCAGGCAGATAAAAAGATGGAATGATTTTTAAAATCCATATTCTCGTCATCAAGGTTAGCTCTATGCCTAAGTTTTGCATCAGCTTGGTTGCACAAGCCAGCAAAAAATGGATTTCACAGCTAATAGAATTAATTATACCAGAAGCCTCACGTGAGGAACTTTTTTCAATAGCTTTCCAAATTAAGGAAACTATCTTTATCTCTGTCTGGGATTTAAATCTGGTTCTATCAGCTTCATGATTTCCCATTTGAACCTTTTTCTTACTCTTCGTTTTTTTCTTACTCTAAAACTAGTCTTTTAGTGGCAGTTATATTGACCAGGAGAGTCTCTGAGTTGTCAGCTTTATCCTGGAAGGATCCTTTTCTAATTTTCCATATGGATAGGGTAGTTCTTTGGACAGTTCCATCATTCTTACCAAAGGCGGTGTCCTATTTTCATGTCAATCAGGACAATGTTTTTCCTTCTTTATGCCCAGATCATAAGAATGCTAAAGAAAAGAAGCTTCATTCTTTAGATGTGGTTAGAGCACTATCTTATCGAATTTTAGTGTAATGCGAATTGTCGTCCTGACTCTTTATTTGTGTTCCCTAATGGGACAAAAAATTGGGAAATCTGTTCCAAAATCTTCTTTAGCGCACTGGCTCAAGCAGTTAATTCGGAAGACTTATTGTTTGCAAGGAGTTGCTGCTCCTCAGGTGATTACTGCTCACTCTACTAGAGCTGTGAGTGCTTTCTAGGCAGTACGACATCAGGCTTCGCTGGAGAGGTTGTGTAAGGCGGCCGCATGAACGTCCTCTGCTACCTTTATTAGGTTTTATAAGGTAGATCTTTTTTTCCCCTCAGCAGGCCAGTTTCAGGAGAGAAGCATTGCAGGCAACTGTGGCTCCTATCATCTCTTAGGAATCTTCCTGTTTGCTATTTGAATAGTTTAATTGTCTCCCACCCTAATTTTGGGACTCCTTTGGTATGTCCCCATGATCCTGTGTCCCCCAAGAGATTAGAGAGAAAAGGAGATTTTTACTTACCGATAAATCTTTTTCTCTGAATATCTCTTGCTGGACACAGGTTACCCTCCCTATATAGAAGGGTGTTTTGTGTTTATTATTTACTTGGAAATAACTCTTTGTTAAAATACTGGAGTTTCACTTCCTGTGCTCAGGGGTAAAGCCCCTGGGGAGGAGTCTCTTTTTCCTAGTGTCCTGCCTCCAGTGGGAGGGAGCTTTACCCCATGGTCCTGTGTCCCCCCCAAGAGATATATTCAGAGAAAAAGATTTATCGGTAAGTAAAAATCTCCTTTTCTCTGCTCTGATTACTTAACGCTATGTTAAATGCATTGATTTGGTGTCATGTCCATCATACTGAGATGCTTTCATCACACGTTTCTCCGCCCACTGTGGGTAGTCAGTGGAAATTATCCAGCATGTTTTAAAACTAGAGATATTTTTAATGATTTGTGGAGACGGGTATTTATAGTTGTATTCTGAGACCCAGATTTACAGTTTTCGGGGTTGACCTTTCTACTGTGTGGCTACAGTGAATAACTGTACCAGTGGGCACGGGAAAGCACATTGTATTTTAGATTTTTTTTTTTTAGTACATGTAGTTTTGTACTTTAGCCTTGTGTATGTTACAATATCAGACAGGGGTAGAAGAAGCTTGTGGGGTAGACTCAAAGTGTTTTACTGACCCAGCAATGAGAGATTTGCAAGCAGTTGTATGCGAGTTTAACACTTGTGTGTGTGTGTGTGTGTGTGTGTGTGTGTGAGTGTTTGTGTGCCAGTCTTAATGTGCTGTCTGGTTGTGTGTGAGGAGGTGAGAGCTGTAGCAATTCCCATTTTTCAGGCTCAGTTCCTGATCTCTTATTATGCCTGTTTTACAGTTTTTTTCATGAATGTCCTTATTGTGAGCTGCTAGATGCATTCTGGGAGTTTGCATAGCTCAACGACCATTACTTGGATAGTCTTGATGTAGTGTTTTTAATTAAATGCTGACATTCTAATTCTCTCTTTGGTTTCCTTTCTGTATAGTTTTGGTTTTAGTGATAAAGTCACGGTGCACGGACACATCCCTGTTGGACTTTATGGAAATGGGTTTAAGTCTGGTTCCATGCGACTTGGGAAAGATGCTATTGTCTTCACCAAGAATGAGATTGGTATGCACGTGGGCATGCTGTCACAGTCCTACCTGCAGGCAATCAACGCAGAGCATGTCATTGTACCAATTCTATCATTCAGCAAGTACAATATCCTTTAGTTGTGGTGTTATGTTGGGCATGGGATTTGGTATCTTATAAAAGGAAAATAGTGTAAGTGTACCTGTTATGCCCACACTAACTTTATTTTTTTACATTTCATATTAATTTGTGACCTTAACCTTGTATATAACAGCAGCTTATAGAAACGGCAGATTCTGATGCAAATTTAAAGGCCATTACAACTTACTCCCTGCTTTCAAGTGAAAAAGAGCTTTTGGATGAACTGGATGCCATTCCCTTTAGGAAGGGAACAAGGATAATCATCTGGAACCTACGAAGGTAAGCACTTGTTTCTCCTCTGGATGAATTGCTGAACTAATGGACCAAAACAGTAAAAGTATATTTGTACTCCAAGCACAGTACAGAACCAAGACCATGTCACTCATCAAACTCCTACATATAGGTGACTGTGTGTTCATATCCATACTTAAAGAGTTGTAATAGTTATTAAAGAACTAAGTGACAAATAGGAATGAAATATATATATATAGATAAGTGTTATGTGTGTATACAACAGCACTATTTAAAAATGAACAAACATTAAACCATAAGGTTTATTTAACAAAGTCCTTTTCCATCTGATCTGATGATGTAAAGCACTTGACGTTTATTAGTAGTGCTATATCCAATCAGGGAAATGGTGTTAAAGATCTAGTCGGCTTAGGTATTAATGCTGCCAGAGCTTAGGCAATAACATCACAGGTCAGGATTTGCATTCATAAT
Organism: Pipa parva; assembly: GCA_019650415.1. Taxonomy (NCBI): domain Eukaryota; kingdom Metazoa; phylum Chordata; class Amphibia; order Anura; family Pipidae; genus Pipa; species Pipa parva. Next base: position 183 of record WMED01027773.1, on the reverse strand, counting down.
GTATTCACAATGGTTGCTGTGAGTGTGCAGAACTGCATAAAACATCAGTGGGGCAATACAGAGCTAATCTGGATTTATTAATAGAATAATTCAGGAGACAGGTAAGTGGGCTACATTATTATGTATTTATGTACAGTCATGGCCAAAAGTTTTGAGAATGACACAAATATCATATTTTCACAT
>WMED01027771.1:0-10563 GCA_019650415.1 Pipa parva | reverse complement strand
CTAATGTAAAGTATACTACTAATGTAAAGTATACTACTAATGTAAAGTATGGCTACTTTTACATGGAAAAATTTGATAGAAATTGGTTCAATTGGTAAAATTGATCGAAAAAAAAAAATCTTGTGATGTTTACCACGAGAAACTTCCTAGATCTTGCGGGAATAAACTCGTAAAAGTGAAATCGGACTTCTTTGAGTTTATTAAATTTCGCCCATTTTAAGGGTGAAATTTACTAAAGTTGAAAAATGTTTTGTTTTTTTTTACTTTTTTTTGGCCACTTTTCACTGTGAAAATGTGCGAAAAGGATGAAAATTATGGTTTTGGCCTTTTCACCTGAAAAATGGACGAAAAAGTTGAAAATGTAACGTTTGACCTCTTTGCCCATTTGGGTGCTGAAAAAAGGATGAAAAAGTAAAAGAAATAAATAATTCTCGACGTTAGTAACTTTTGCTCACTTTGCGCACTATGCCTAACCTTAATTAAAGAACAAAAAAGAATACCGTAGCAATTGGCAAAAATATTGGTATTAACAAATCAAAATGACATGAGCACATAGTCTGATGTCTAGAGCTAAGCTGTACACCACTGACCCCAGTATATACAATAATCCCGGTATATACAATGTATGTTATTTTACTCCTACACCAAGAGAAAACCTTCATGTGTACGAGTAAATGCTTCTTATCTTATATTCCTTCTTCTAAATAAATTCTTCCATGATAGAAAAAGCAACCAAGCAGCATATGTTCACACCACTTCTCGATCCTCATACAGCTCCCTGTCAACACTGTAATTTATATGTTCCCAGCTAACAATCACAGAGCATCATAATGCAAATAATAATATTCACATTTCCTGCCAGCTTTAATTAACACACCTTACACCTCTTTTCTTCTGGGGCATTTACAAGAATACTTGCAACCTTTATTACCGTAGAGGAAATTCCAGCAAAGTTCACTTTGTTCAACATATGATGCATTCATTACTGCTCTCAATCTCTTGACAAGCATTTGCAGGCTGGTATGGTTATTAATCAAACTTGCCCTACTACCATTACATTACCATTTCTTTGCTAATGGCTGTAATCAGTGCTGGAAACGGGCATGGCGTTCAACTTTCTTCATTTTTTTTTTTTTGCCCCATTCCCAAGATTATTGCATATAGGTTTAACCATTTAAGTGCTAGAGTAGAAAACATTTATTTCCTATGATAATAATTTTGAATTCTCTTGCTTCTTGTTCATAATGGTACCCGAACATGCAGAACAAAACAGTTCCACCAGTTTAAGAAAGCTTCATTATTTATATAATGATCCATCATCCAACATATTTGAGAGTTAGACAAAAGGTTCCACCATTGAAACAAAACAAATTATGATCCTTGGCTACCAAACAACCTAAGTGCAGATATACTTCATTGGTGTCTCAGAGGTGTTAAGGTAGAAATGGGTATCTTTGTTTTCCTATAAATAAACAATGACTTCCTTAAAGGAGAGAGAGTGATATCCTGGAGGAGTCTCAATACTGAACTTGGTGTCAGTGTGAGTTTCTTGTATCCTGCTGCAGAGGTTACTATTCCAGAGGTATTACACAAATTAGGCTACCGTTACCTATAGCATACAGGAGATTTATCCTGATTTCAATTTTATTAACAGAAGGTAGCACATGTTTTTGTGAAGAGGCAGTGCAGTTTAGTACTCCAGATAGCACTGCATGTGTATCTTATCATCAGACAGGGATGTAAGGCAATCTCTAGAAGATACTGTATGTTGGTTATATATTTACCCCACTTGGTGAGAATCAGTAAAGGGCTGACTGAGGAGGTACTGAATACTTATTAATTCTTCTGTTCAAACATTTTAAGAAGACTTTTCTAATAAAACGTCATTATTAGGCATGTGTGTTACAGTGTGTACTGTTGTAGGAGATGGATTAAAACGTGCTTCTCCTTTGTAAGAATTTTTTTGCCACCAGTCCTAGTTTGAAGAGGACCCGTGCTTGTGTGAAACAATATCCCCCCCCAATCTGTAAGTGAAATGTCAGATTTTGAGGGTGATCATTCAGAAAACATAGGCCTAATTGTGAGGATGGTAGTTCTATCGTAAACTACCAAAGGTGTCCTACAAGGAGTTCTAGATAGTAAAGGATTGCCAGTGTTTAATATAATGCAGTTTTAACAACATTTCTGTTGACAAACACTATGCAATTCTATTCTATTTATTTACAAACACTTGCTGAGGCTAGTCTAGCATTGGGTTTTATTTCAATGGGTATTCATCTTTATTTAATTTCAATAGAGATTTATTGCGTATATCTACACATGTAGTGTTAAATGCATTATTTCTACGTTATTGTGCTTATCTGTCCAGTGATTATGAAGCCAGTAAAGACATTACATGAATGAATACATACATTTCAAACAATCTATTTTATACCCAGACATAGTCACCCACCAGCACTGAATATATGACTGTATTTTATATTTATAATGGGCACCAGCACCAACCACTCCATATGTAAATATACAATGACTTCTCATTTCAATTGCAAACTATATAGAAGGGGAAAAAAAACAGTCTCACACAATGCTTGCAAATGTATTTTTTTACTTCACTTGTACTATTTTGAGCACTTCATTCAATTACCTTCACCAAGCAGTGCCCATAAAACCAGAATTGGACATACTTACATGTGTAGTTATGCAATGAAAAGGAGTTCTTTTGGGTAGACATAAATGGCTTATTTTTAGGATTGACCCAGGGATATACATTTGCATCCACAAAGGCTTTAGAAGGCAAACGTAGATGGCACCAAGCCAAGATGACAGATCATTAAATCGTTCTGCTTGCGCACATCGCCTGAAAAGTATAATTGGCCCACTATTCAGGAACTGATGAGAAGTGGCAGACCAATTTCTCAACTCTAGATTCCAGCAAAGCATTTCTATGAACAGCACTCTACTCTCTGTTTTAAGTAAAAGCTTGCTCTGTGCAGAAATATCTCTCCAACTAGCTCTCAATGCTATTGCTTTATGATTGTACGTAAACCTTTCTCCATCACAGCAGATCACAGATCAGGCTTAATAGTCTCTCAAATTTCCTATTTCTTCTTTGACCCTTTTCACCCTATTGATAAAACAAATTTGCTGGGAAGCCTCACGCATGCGTTCAGAAAATGAAATATGTCTTAAAATATATTTTATGATGTATACGTCCAGGCTATATAAGGGTCTTCTAGTTATTTCACACCATACAATACATGTAATTTAGTCAACCCAGGATACTCTTGTTCTAAACACTAATCTGCAAACATACGGCAAAGATTTATATGGGGATAAAAAAAAGAAGATTGATTTTAAAGAACTGATTATCGCTTGATAAGTAGTTTAATGGTAAGATCACCTAAAGTAACTACTCAGCTGATCCAACATCTAAAGAGGTTCACAGTAATGAATATCTAAAACAGAAAAGTATGAGGATATCACATATACCAGGCTACAAAAAATGTAAGGCACCCTTTGTTTTTTGTTTTTTTTGCAGAACATTAATAATCTGAATGGAAAATTAATTATTTTTGTCATGTTTGGTTTTGGCAAGTGACCATGAATTCCTATCTAGTTTGAATTGATTGAGTAACCCAGCAGAGAAATACAGAGCTCTATACTGTTTTGGTATGCATCCCCTTAACTAGTCTACAAACTTTGCTCTTACAGCAATAATGGTAATTTTGCTGAACACCAAAATTGTATTATGGAAATGGAAATGCTAATCTGTTTGACTTACTACATTAAATTAACCAATTTGAAATTGGATCCCCAATCTACATCTCCCAACTGGTCTTTAGTGACATTAGCCAGTCTGGGAGCCAACATCTGCTTTGCAACTAACCTAGAAATGTCTCATCTTGACCAGCATTGTCACCTAAAATAAATATAAAATAAAGATGCACAATCACAAGACATTACTGTAAACACTGCCATTTCATAGATGATCACCAGTTGTTCTTATTAGAATGTTTGGTGATTAGTTGGATGTGATGCAAAGTCCAATCAGATGTGAGCAAACAGATCCTGCAAGATTAAAGGGGCCAGAATAACTGGTGTAAGATGTAATTTTGTAACAATGATTACAATAAGAATGTGTATCTGTGTTACCAATATCAATTATTTTGCATTATAAGAGAGATCTTATATTTCTCAAAGTGAACTTCATCGTTCATATACTGTACATATATATATATATATATATATATATATATATATATATATATTGTTAACCTTAGCAATGAGAATGAACTGTTCCTTTGAACAATCACAATGCCAAGTATTAGGGAAATGATGCACATTGCATTTCAGTCACGGTTACCACTATGTATAAAGTCAGGAGGTAGCTTTGACATGGTTTTTCATAGAATTTTGGGTCGCTTTTTTATAGAATTTTAATGTCAGTGGTTACTGCATCAAAACACTTTGTGTAACACATCTCCAGCACTACAATTAAACGAAGCCCACAATGTCAGGAACTTAATGACCAGCTAGGATTCATGGGAAGGCAGGACAAGCTTTTTTAAAAAGTACAATGATGTTATTTACTTTAGAATAAACATTGTACTATATCAGATGTTGGCAAACCGTGGCTCCTGAGCTGCATGTGGCGGCTCTGAGTGCATCTCCCTCCCCCTGCCCATGACCTCCGACACTTCTTCTGATAGGACGTTGGCAGGTCATTTGATTGGGAGCGTGCACTCCTCCTTTGTGGCTCCACACAAATTTTTCCCCAGTGGAGGAGGGAGCAAAATGGCTCCCTCCTATGCAAAGGTTGCCGACCCCTGTACCATACCATAGAGAGCAGTGGTAAATATTGATAGTATATACAACAGAGTGGGAAGGCTTAAATCTTAATATTTTTAAATACATCCCGAAATCCCCCCAAAAATGGGTGTGGCAGAAACAGGGGTGGGTGTGGCATACAATGCATGCCTCCACTCATCACCCTTTAAATGAGATGGTAAATGCTTTTATCACTTACCCATTTGCCTTCAGGTCTTCGCTTAAACCTCAACACATTAAATTTATACATTAAATAAGACCTCAATTTAAAAATAAATGCCTATTTAAAGTTATACAAACATTCATAAAAGCTACTACACTTCCCAAAGAATTTCTGTCTCTCTTAACTGAGATATAGATACAAGTGCATGTGCCTGTCAATATAAAATTTCATTAAATGAGTGCTTGCCTGCCAGTGATCATGTACAGAGATTATTTAACAAAACAGTCTTGTCAATGGGCATCCTTTACTTACAGTCCTAATCTGTCAATGGGTCCCCATGCTTTTGGTATCAGGTTCAGGTTAACAGGGTATTACTGAGGACTGTGGGTACTACAGGCTTCAAGAGGCAAGTGGTGTTACGCTGGTAGCTAGAAAGAGTATAATTACTGGGTGTGTTTTAGATTTGCTGTCCAATTACTTTCGCTGCACTAAGTAGTTGTGGATCCACATTCTCCTCTGACATTCCAAACTCTGCGATTTAAAAACATGTCCAAAGCTAAACCTGATTTTAATCAACCAAGTGGTTTAACCACCGAAGTCACATGAACCACATAATTTAAAGTAAATTCAGTTTTCATCATAAATGTATCAGCAGAATATCATGTGCAGCTTTAACCTACTGAAACTTGAATGTCTTCCTGTTATTTTCAAGTAGTGATCAAATTGTTATTCGCACATAATAAACCTCTAAACACACAGCTTCACAGAGTAGGCAAGCCTTAAGGTAGCAATATCTTAAACAACCTACAAATGTTCTGATTGTTCACCCCAGGCATTTTGTCTACATACTGACTGATTCCAAAGCACTGATCACTCATGAACAATTCTAGGCACAATGGGTAATCAATTGCGGGGGCGATTGAAGGGTCTCATTCACACTGAAAGGGGTCCTCAGCCAACCAGATCCTTAGGTGTAAAATGACCAACGGTGATCCAAATGAATTATAAGTTAATGGTTCAGAAAGGACTTCATAGAAACAATCACTGGCAGAGGGAAGCAAAAGCGAGGACACAAGGAGGTTGGTAGAAAGGGCATAACAGGGGCAGGCACGCTTGGATATGGCAATTTAGATCAGCTGTGATCCAACTGAATTCTCGGCATAAAATAACTCTCTATACAACTGTCCATGTTATCAAATCTGTGCATTTACAGCTATAGCAATGACTATTTCACTATATCCGTGCAATGAGTTTCTGCTAAATAGAGTGAGTTTCAACGAATAGAATAAAGAGTCTAAAGAAAATGCTCTACATTGTATTTAACTGAAAAAGTAAAAAAAATAAACAGGGACAGAAAGCTGGAAAAAAGTAAAAATGCAAGACCAACTTAGTATACACTTTATTTTACTGGCCACTTTTACCAATGACCGGTGTTTATTTCTCCCAATTAAAGCATTTCCCAGAGGGTTTAAAAGTTCCCAGAGAACACTGGGTATTATAATAAGGGGCGTGTAAGAGGGTAGTGCCAATCACTGGTATTTTCTAAAACTGCAATAATGAGATCAAACACTGAACTTTGGAAAACTAGTTCATGTTAATACATCCCCCTATGTACAGTAAGTCCCTTGGAACCAAGGCCCTTATTCATCAATGTGCGAAGTGAGCCGCGATGTGTTCGACTCACTTCGCACATTGTGAGCACTCGAGTCTCCTCGCCGGGAGGGGAATCCCTTTAATGCGCATGCTGGTGTCCGCGCACAGGACATCAGCATGCGCATAATACAATGTGCGAAGTGAATCGAACACATCGCGGTTCACTTCGCACATTGGTGAATAAGGGCCCAAGTCTCACCTCTGGAGAGAGGATAAATATATTTTCTTACAAGAGAGGTCAATATTTAACTCTCATTTATCACATGTTCTACATGTACAGGTATGTCATGCGTGTACAACACAGGAACATGACATCTGCACAAACAGACATTGTCAAATATTAGATTCATCTGAGACATGTGTAGTATATTTACTATGTGCTTGTGTCCGGTTTAAATTGTCATTTTTTTTTTTTAAATGACCAGGGGGTTTATTCTCTAAAGTCCAAATTGTTAAGTAAAGCAGTGAATTTGTCAGCTAAAGACAGTCTCAATAGACTGCTACTGTTGCAGTCACAGGTTTATAACAAGAATATTTTCGCAATCGCGACTTTATTATGGGAGAATTGTCGCAGTCGTGGATTTGCAATGGGAAATGGCTGTTTGAGAATTTGACAGTCAAATTTGAACTTTACAGAATAACCCCCCAAATGCACAGTCAATAGATTTATTTTTTGACGGTATTTAAACCCGCACAGTAAAAGTGAACGACATGAAAATGGTAATTTGTTATGCTTCTGTTCATTTATCAGTGAATCTATTCATCATAAATCAGACAGCTCACCAAGCTCATCCATTATAACCAGAAAGTATTAATTGGCATACCCAATATCTCAAGATTTTGAATTAAAAAAAAAAAAAAATTGAAAAGGAACAGAACAAAGATATGAGAACTCCTCACCTTGATATCTGCATAGCAGGGTTCATACATAATTAACAACAACCTGCAACAATACTAGGGACAGAATTTCCCTGCTTCTGAGCTCAGGGTGGAAAGCGATTAGAATGGCAATGCATATCTCAAACTCAAACATCTGAAAGGGTGTTAAACCTTAAGTGCTGGGTGGATCTGCAATTCAATGTGTTCCAGGGGCGAAAAAATAAATACAAATGAATTAAGATATACAGTCTGGATGGATGCTTTTCTCTATCGGACTTTATTCACTGAAGCTGAAACATCCAGTGCAGACAACAAGAAATATCTTTGAAGTAAATATTTATTAAATCTTGGAATTTGGTCCTGTTCCATTCTGACTTATTTTGCCCTTTAAATGTCCAAAGGAAAAGAAAATGTAAATGAGTGGAAATATCTACATTAAGAGTTGCTGTATATCCCACCTAGTTACTGAGGGGGGTTATTCACCAAAGTTAAAATTGTTGCGTATAGGTGTGAATTTGCCAGCTAAAGACAGTCACAATAGATTTCTGTTGCAGTTGCCTCTTTATAATGAGAATAATGTTACAGTCGCAACTTTACTATAGAAAATTGTAGCATTCGCAACTTTAAAAATTGTTGTGGTCGCGACTTTACAATTGGGAAATTGACATGGATTTGCTATGGGAATCCGCTGTTTGAGAATTCAACAGTCAAATTCGCACTTTCGTGAATAACCCCCTTAGGGCGAAATGCAATAAACTCAAAAAAAGCCAATTTAGTCTTATCAAGTTTATCCCGCGTACATCTTGGTTGACTGTTCGTTCACAAAAAAAAAAAAAAAAAAAAAATTCAATCCATATTTACAGACCGAAACTTTCCCAACAAGGTTTTCAATCGAATATTTCAATGGAAAGGTAGCTATACTACCAACGTAAAGTAAGGCTATCTTTTCAGAGAAAAATCCAATCTGATCGAGAAGTTTCCATCGATGAATATCGATGAAAAAAAAGCGGTTGATATTTACTGCGAGAAACAGCCGAGATCTCGAGGGAATAAATTCTAAAAGATGAAATTGGGTTTTTTTTAGTTTATTAAATTTCGCCCTAAACACAAAATAGAGAAATAATCATGGCAAAACAGTAAGAAATGTGGTGAATACATAGAATGGTTCAGAGTACCACTCCCATACACCATTACTGGTAATGTAAGGGGGGGGTGAAATGCTGTATTGTACTTTTCTAGGTGAAGTAATCATACTGTCAAATGGGTGTGCGGTCTTAAGCAGCCAACCACAGAGCAACAAAGTCAGTGGCAATATTTGTTAAGTAAATTTCTGTGGTGCATTATTAAAAAAATAAAAAAGACTTTTTTACATTTTTTTAAAATGTTTATCTGGAATTTCCTAAGGCTGAAGCAACATTATTGTTCAGCAGAGGGAACTGCTCCTGTCTTATTACTTTTAATAGGAACAATAGTGTGGAGTCACTATCTAGTGGTATCCTTACTGGGATGCTGCATGTAACCACAATATGACTGAACACTATCGACTCCTATGAAAAGTAATGGGGTCATGGGAGTACACTGCTAAATTTTTACCAGCTGTAAAATTTAAACCAGTTCCAAATCCAGTTCCCAAGGGTCAAATTTATTAAACTCAGAAAGACCACTCTCATTCTTTCCAAGTTTACCGAGCAAGATCTAGCGAGATTTTATTTTTTTTTTTTCGAGTTCGAGTTTTTCGATCTCGATTGTTTGAATTTTTTGATGGAAAGGTAGCCATAACTTTACATTACTAGTATGGCTACCTTTTTATAAAAAAAAATAGAGATAAAAAAAATCTCGGGAGATCTCACTCCGTAAACTCGGAAAGACTGAGAGCAGTCTTTCAGAGTTTAATAAATATCGCCCGTTTAGCTAGTTATAGACCCAGACTAATACCCATAGATATTAACATTGCACAGTGTCAAACACACAGCTTCTAAATGGGACATAGTGTCTTTAATGCTCCTTACATTATTAACAACTGTAGAATTAGCTCATAGACTAATTGGGGATATTACCTGCCACTACGATCCTCTCATATTATAGTTGTGATCGATTCTCCATTGTGCCATCAGCTTTACCCAAGTTAAGGTGAAGTGCGAACACTGGTTTTTAATGAGTGAAATTTACCTTACACATTAGTCATGATAAATTCCTTGGATTTTTAGGTAAGTAGGTTCCAGAAGTCTGTGCAGAACTATTCATTTCAGGGTGTTATGGCTCTACGATACAGTATACACTACCACATTCACACGCTCAACTTTCCTCACCCCTACTCCTTTTAATCCAACCTTTCTTACTTTTACTCCAGGGCGGGCAGCCACACAGTGCGCCATGCATCCTGGTGAGCACTCACTATTCAAAATAGGGCTGATTTTTTTTTTTAAATTTGAGAAAGAAGCACCAATCAAATGTCTTGTGCAACACTGTGATAGCACTTAGCTTTATGAATGTTAATAGTGATTCTTAGGAGCCTTTTTTAAACACAAATATTTTTAAAATAATAAGAATATTATATCAGAAGCACAAGCATTTGTCCCAGAATGAGTCTGACATCTCATTGACTTCTGCTGTAAATGGACGCTGCAGGGAGCAGACAGATCTCACTCACACAATAACTTTAGCCCAAGAGGGCAAGTCGAATACTCGCAGCAGAGAGGATCCTGCTCCTTTACAGTAGAAGTTTTAATTTAAGTATCTCAGCAGTCCACAAACACCTTCTTGCAGTTTGACCAGACATATCTTATCACTTTAAAAATGCTACTGTGAAAAATGTCTTAGATATATAGTCAGATTACATCTTTACATATGCAGTACTATATTTAGTGAGAAGTATTTATCCCCTCTTCTCATATGACGCAGAGTGATTGAGTAGGCAGCACTGATAAACTCCTGCACCAGGAAATGTGTGTGTGTGACATTTAGTGGCCAGTTTCCCATGGAAAGGTACCCTCCCCTGGACATTTTTGTCCTACTTACTACTTAGCACATGTGCACAAGTC
>WMED01027769.1:0-10563 GCA_019650415.1 Pipa parva | reverse complement strand
CTGTTTCACACAGCAACTTGGTCGAGATTATAAAATATGTCTATGACATATATGCATGTGACAGCCTAGGAAAAGGTTCAGTTTAGTGCTTACTGAGACATATAAACACAAAATATTTTTTTTATGTTTTTAAACCCATTCAGACTTCATAGAATTTAGAGGAAATTTAACAAAGAATGATATTCCCTGATGAGACCTGCTTACCATTGGTGCTTGAAGAGGTGCAGGGGTAACCGTTGGTTACAAAGACATGGAGGAGCAAAAACAGAGCAGAGTAGTGGCTAAAGGTAAGAAAAGTTTATTTAATTAGTATCAACTGTTTCATTGTTAATTAACTTTTAAATGTTATCTTTTTTGCCCCATCCCCTATAAACAGGCCAGACATTTGATCAGTGCAGGCTAGTGAGATGCACACATAGATTACAGAGTCTTATTTTACTAATTATATAGCACCCTATTAAGAGGCACATACATACCCCATGATACTGTACAAGTGGTTGTGACCCAAATGTCTCTTAGTGTTGCAGTAACACCAGATCTCAATCCGTTATTGAAAAAGTTAAAGATAAAAAGAGATGCAGAACCAGTGCTGTGATAGCAATATACTGTACGTACATCAATATTGCCTATTAAGCTTGTAAGGCATAATCAAACACAGTTGGCTACTAGCAAGAGTCCCCCAGTTATACAGTGCTGAGGAATATGTTTATTACTTATTCTACCATCTCATTGGGGTATCACATGAGTCCTACTAGGACAGCTATGGCAAACATACGGTCCTCTCTGTGGGCATGCACGCCGTCGCCACCACTGCTGTTCTCCATTCCCCTAGCAAGCGAGCACTCCTCCAGTGCAGGCCATAGACTCGACCTGACAGTTTTCAAGTTGGATCCATGGCCTACAGTGAAGGAGCACTCACTCGCTGGGAAACACTCCTCCCCTGACGCAAGCATGACAGCATCACTCATCAGGCGCTGGTGAGTGACATCACCTTTTCAGCACTCGGTGCCAAAAAGGTTCACCATCACTGTACTAGGATAAACCTAGATATACAGATATACTTAGGGATATAATATAACTATATGCCACCATATATTACAATGATAATGCACCACAAGGGGAAAACCAATTTTCAACTATGAACTCACTAGATGATTTTTGTGATATTTATCTTCCAAGTGCTCTCAGAAAAGTAAAATGAAATGACTAGCGCTTCATTATTTCTATACAGTAATTTGCTTAGTTTATAATAGTCATCGGACAATATAAGCCATAATGAGAAGTATTCCTAGTGACAAAACTCCTTCAGACTGGCACTGCCCCCATTCTCTGTGAGTGCCCATGTTCTGGGGAATATAATTCAAAGGGAAACTACTCAAAAATATTTTACTCAACAACTGCAGGAATTAAAACTGAAAGCAAACTCTTAAAAAGAATAAAGAAATTCCTGAAATCCCTTTAATTAGGATACACATAACTGGCAAACCTATGACTTCAATTACATTTTATTTAATTAAGGACAAAGATTAGTCTCCTTATAAGCAGTAAGCTGCAAATCCATCGTCTTCCAATGTTAAATCTAGTCTATCTGTTTTCTTGCACTTGCACATTGTCATCGGCTTCTATATTTCATTTTTGTCTCCTATTTTCTTTCAGTTGAATCCCTTGTGACTCACAAGTCGACTGATTCCAAAAATATTGCATCATTTGTTGTAGAAACTATTTCTACATTTCACCACCTCCCTATCATCTACAAAATCCATGACTAAGACTTTCCCTTAACTATTATAGATACCTAACTCTCCAGAGGCCATTTTATACAGTGCGATTCTAAGCTATGGGTCATATATTTCAATCAAGAGGAGCTGCCAATAATGTCTACATAGTTATTTTGTCAGCAGTATTGTGTTTACAGAGCATGGTATGAAGAACTACTAATTGATTTTAACATTTCACAATGACCATTACCTAATCCCAAACATTATTGATCTCCCAGCTATTTGCTGGTGACAGGTATGTGCGGTTCTTAAGCACTATTAATCATTGGTGTATTGAATGTCCATATATCTGCAGATACAAACATACTCTGTATATTTTGAAAGTGCTTGATGCTAATTAATAACAAACTGTCTAGAGCTGCGGCCCCGGGAATATCAAAGGGGCGGCTTCCCCTCCTCCATCCCATCTAAGTTATTAATGTCTTTGCATCTCTAAGTTACTGCAAATAGATTGAAAGACAGAGGAGGAGGCTTGGATTTTTACTGTCCATTGCACTGCTAAGAACATTTCAGCTGCTGGGAAGCTAGTTAAGAGTTGGAAGAGACAAAAGGTTAAATATTGGCAAAATTAAGTTTGCAGCTGTAGAATACAAAGTAGAGATGTGCACAGACACACTTGGTTTTAGTTCTGTTTTCACTGTCATGACATGGTTTTTGTTTAGTTTCTACAGGGGAATTCATCAACGGGGCAATCGTTTATAGAGGACTAGCGACCCATAGCAACCAATCAGCAGCCAGCATTTTTGTAGTGTTTCAAATTATTTTTTAAGTTATAAAGGCTGCATTTTCTCTACTGAGGTCCAGTGACCGATAGCAACCAATTAGCAGGCAGCATTCTTGTAGCGTTTAAAATTATTTTTAAGTTACAAAGCCTGGATTTTCTCTACTGAGGTCTAGTGACCCATAGCAACCAATCAGCAGCCAGCATTCTTGTAGTGTTTAAAATTATTTTTAAGTTATAAAGACTGCATTTTCTCTACTGAGTGTAAACAAACCCAGATAGACTGTGTAAAAAACAACAGTTAAAGGGGAAGTAAAGTTATAAACCATTTTTTTTTCATATTTATTATTTATTCCGTACAAACATCTTCCATATATCTTATTAATTTTTTTTTTCTTTTGTTACCCTGCCGTTACCTTTTTAATTATTGTTGTGCTGCTTTAATTGTGATTATGGAGAAACTGTCACCTAGGTCAGAGCTTTAGTAGCATCCAAAGATTATTAAACCTAGAAAAAATACTGTGCTTGAGGCCTTGAAAATTAATAGAACTAGCTCTTTAAAAGAAAATATTATAACTGCAGCAAGGATTCTACTCAGAACGCTAATCCAAGAAAGCAGCTAGGGAAATTCAGGAGGTAATTGCTGGACTCTATCACCAGAAGTGGATTGGAGGGTAAGGGATGGGGGGTCAGTAACAGACCTCTCCAGGGTACTGACTCTTGTCCTCCCCATCTGAGGGGTATAAATTGGGGGTCGACCCCCATATTCAATGGACTTCCCTGTGGGTAATCAGGTTGGGAAGAAGGGTGTGCGGGGACCCATTTATTATTTTGAACATTTTCTTTGTATGTTATTTTTAAATGTTTTTCATTGCTGTTTTTTTCTGTTTTGATTTGTTGCCGCCATTTTTTTGGCTGACAATGCGTACTTTGCTGCAGGTTTGGCTTTTTTAAATCTTCAATTTAAAATCATTTTTTGTGTTTTGTAGACAGTGGCATCTTATGATAATTTGCTATCGGTCTTTTTTTAAATTTTTTTTTAGCTTTTGTGGTTTCTGAACTACTAACACTGTCTGTTTTGCTGTGGTATAATAGAGGCTAGTGAAACGTTAGTAATGACGGCTTATTCACTAAAGTCCGAACTGTCGAATTTGCACCTTATCTGAATGCTGAATGGTGGAAAAGAGGTGCTGCAAGTAACAAAACCATAGCCAAATCGGGTGATACAACGCCTTTGTATGTACAGGAATTGGTCTGGTTTTAGTGATTTTCTCATTGTGCAAATCTTTCTGCAAAACTGTTATTTACTGTCATGTGCAAAATGTCACAACATACAGGTGCAGGCAGATCAAAGAGTGGATTTGAATGGACAATATCATCTGTTACAATTTTATTAAACTGCTCATTGTGTAGCGATGTCGATTGTGCAAATTCACTCTTTAGTGTATTTTTGCCACAGTAGAGCAACATTTTCTGTGGGTTGTTGGGCAAATAGTAGCGGTGATGTATTGTAGCCAATTCAATACAAAGAGAAGTGATGTCATTTTACATGGTTTATTTTAAAGGAGTAAATGGCGACATATTAACTGTTTTGTCTTTTTCTATATTAATGACAACATCTTAGCAACAGGTATGAATTATCATAAGGTCACCTTTTTTCTCTGGTATCATCGCCAGAGAATTGTCACATAAATAACAATTGTTTTTATATCCATTTAAATAGCAGACAATTACTGACTCATGTTGGAATTTGGCAGGAACGTTTTCTAAGCCTGTTGAGTAAAATGTTTCCAGAATAGTAACAAGAACCTTGCTGCAAGCCCCTAATCCACCCAGTCCATTTGGCAAAGCCTACTTTGCAAATTACTGCCAGTAATCCCCTTTAGCACATGAATAATCCCCTAAAATTCCATTAGTTTGCTTGAATAGACACAAAACGGTGTATAAATACACAATTTACCACACTGCAGAAAATGAAGATCATTGCTGAATTGGCAAAGTTGGCAAAGTGTCTAACTGTCATAAAGTCTCACAATTTGATAAATATGCCCCACATTAAATATTACAATTCTTACTGATCCCATACTGTGTGCTGCCTATCCAGTTTCTCTTTGATGGTAAGATTGGTTTGATCTGTTAAAGACTGTTGTATACTTTCCACTTGGCTAGAGTCAGAAGAATGCTTTCCAAATCAAACACAAGATGTTAACTTAGATGTATAGATTAAAAAAGTCCTAATGAATTAAATACGGTCCTTGTAAAGGATGCCTTATACAAAGAGAAGCATTTGGCAGTTCTAAATCATACATCTTGAGCATGAATTTAAACTGATAAAAACGTAGTTTTCAAGTTTAGTTTATTAGCTATGTAACCATAATGCCTTTTAACAAGCGAATGACCAAAAACATCCGTATTGGCTAAGGTTGGAATAGTCACGTAGAGCTGTGGTTTAAATTACATGTCCCTCGTTGCAGATATATTTTTTGTGATGAATTCAATGTCTTCATATAAACAATAAATCAAACTACAGTGAAAGGAATCTCTGGTTTAGGATAATAACTTGAAGAATTAGGGAACTTACAGATATATACGATGGAGCATCCATTAATCACGGAGGGGGTTATTCACTAAGGTTATAATTGTACACAGCTCCAAATTAGGGGTTTATTGACTAAAGTCCGAATTGTGTCATAAAGGTGTGAATTCGCCACTTCCCCATATTCGGGTATTCGGCAAACTCTGCGATGTGGCGAATTCGTCAGCTAATGACAGTCGCACACTACACAATAGATGGCTACTGATGCAATCGCGACTTTACTATGGTAATTCTGATGCGGTCACGATTTTGCTATGGGAATCCACTGTTTAGTCAATAAGGAGTAGAGAATCAGGGTATTAACCACCCAAAGTGATGAGAATTCACTTCTACTGACAAATTCTCACTTTACTCAATAACCCGCTTAATCTATATCTTAAACCCTTTACTGTAACATTTCTTTCAGGCACCCTTTGTATTCTTTGTACCAGTAGTAGGATGTAATTTGCCACTGTTTCCGTTTTTTGCTGCATTGCTGAAAATCACATAAAAAGGACATTCAAATCATATTAGTTGCATGGTGCAATATGGTTATGTGACTGATGTGTGTTTAGAGCTGGACAGTGCAGCAAATTCGTGTGAAAGAGACTGAGGGAGTTATTTAATAAGGTGGGAATTCGACTGTCGAATTCGCAAACAGCGGATTCCCATAGCAAATCCACTACAATTTCCCCATTGTAAAGTCACGACAATTTTTTTAAAGTTAAGTTTGCGACAATTTTTCCATAATAAAGTCGCCACTGCAACAGTATTCTCATTAGAAAGATGCAACTGCGACAGTAGCAGCCTATTGCGACTTTCTTTATCTGGCGAAATCGCACCTATATGCAACAATTCGGACTTTAGTGAATAACCCCCATCTGTCTGTAAGTTGTTCTCCTACTCTTTCTTTAATTTATCTGATCCAGAATTTAACCTTTTTCCTAAGCTTTTCTATATATCATGCTTTCTTCTCACAACCTACCTACCTGGCTTGTTTTCCTTCCTCCCTGTGGCTGGAAATGTGCTAAATGAACGTATTCTCTATCCCCTCCAATTAATAAACTGTGAAGAAAGCCAAGGTGTCATGGACAGTAATTCCTGGGGAAGATATCTTACACATGGTAAATAGAATGTAAATACGGAACTTTAAATGAACTGGTAAGAGATGAGGGCTTAACTAGGATCAGTATTTATAATAGTTAAGTAACAATAATAATCCTACACATTCAAAATACAGATCCTTAAAGTATAATGGAAACACATTAAAAATACAAATCTCTCAGGCCCAGCAAAGTTTTAATGCTGTTTGAAAAAAGGCAAGTGCCAGTCTAATGGATAATTACAAGGACATTTGGCAATTTGTCAAGACCCACAGTGGATTATTGTAATGAATACACAGTGAGACTTTAATAAGCATGGCATCTATTCATATAAACTAGACTCACATCAACAAAATACTCCTGTAGGAGTAAATCAATACATTGATTGGTTTTTAACAAACAATGTATTTAAAAAGAATTTCTTATTGAATTGTTGGGAGAAAAAAATGTTAGATCCTGGCTCCTGAGTAATGCTTGGATACATGATCCTTAATGGAACACATTATTGCACTGTTCCGGGCTAGTTACCCCTTGCAGTATGATCCACCTGACAGTGTTAAATAATAAAGAGTAAAATACAGTGCTAAGTGTCATGAGATTTAGTCCCATGGCCATTTCTGTTTAATAAGATTGTGGACAGTCTTTGAAGACACTAAGTTATTATTATAAGAATGAATAAATAATAATAATAATAATAAAATATACTAGATCTGGATGACTGCCCAGTACAAAAAGATTTGGACACTATGGTGCTCTCCTCAAAGTGAGAATTCTTCTGTCAAAGTCAACTTTCACCATTTCAGGTCACTAAGTGCCAATAGTCTCAAATTCTCTACTCCTTATTCACTGAACAGAAGAGTCCCATAGCGAAAAAGCAAACAGCGGTTAGTAGCTGTCTTTTACGTAGTGTGGTGTAAACAATCAGGCAGTAGCAGCCCTGCCATCAGCCCCCTAATCTGGCCTGGTAAAATTGGCAAATGCTACACAGAACACCTTGTAGAATTCGCTAATGCAACAAACTCCGAAGGTTAATTCATTGATGAATTACTTGTGCATGTGTATGTAAAATAACGTGAAGAGCTCCTTAAGTCTTTAGTCTGTGACCGTCATAAGTGTCCAGATTAGATGCAAATTCACCATATCACAGTGTTTGCTGAATATGCAAACATCTAGGAAAGGTCAGTATATGTGAATTTGGACCTTTACGCAACTTCTTGGACTTTCATGAATAAGCCCCATATATATGAAAACAGGTAGAAAAGAGGATGAGATTCAAGGGGTTATTGGCTAAAGGGAGAATTCGACTGTCAAATTCTCAAACAGCTGATTCCCATAGCAACAATATTTCCATAATGAGGTCGTTACATGCGACAGTAGCAGCCTATTGTGACCGTCTTTAGCTGGAGAATTCACACCTTTATACAACAATTTGGATTTTAGCCAATTACCCCCTTAATGTAGATAAGTGTAAGATTATGCACTTATCTGCAAGATTATGAGTAATAGAAAAGTAACATTGCTAAGGCATGAATATAAAGACATCTAACATTATAACAGGAATAAAAGGGAAATGTATTAAGTACATTAAGGGCATGGATGGCTTATCCCAATCACTGAAAAAAATAGGTTTCTTTGCCAAGACGAAGTTTTAGATACAGGTCTGGCTCAACAAAATGTGGGGCACCAAGGTGAATGTAACATTTCCAGGGCTTTCCTTTCTTAAGGCAACATTAATACATCATTGTCTGCATTACTGAATATATATACATTACGCTAGTATTAATCAATTAAAGAGACAGAAAAAAACATCTATGGGAACTTTTTAAAGCTAAGGGACCTAAGCAACTGCCATTTTGGGCTAATGGTTGATCTACCCCTATATAGTGGGATAGTGTGTCTGTAAGGATGTTGTTAATACGTTCAAGTCCAATACAATGATTTGTCTAATTGATTTTCTTATTGAGGATTTTCAGGTGATGTAAGCATATATGCTAATTATGATAGAAGGTTTTACCACCCACTGAGATTGTCAGCCTGTTTGGCTTTGACCAGGACAGCCAGGTTTTAAGTAGTAGGGTTTATTCACTGCATCTGGGTTTTTAGTTTCCCTGAATCCCTGATACTTTAAACATTTTGGGAGTTATTCACTAAGGTGCGAAGTGGACTGTCGAATTTGGAAACAGCAGATTCCCATAGCAAATCCACTACAATTTCCCCATTGTAAAGTCAAGACAATTTTTAATGTTAATATTGCGACAATTTTCCCCAAATAAAGTCACGACTGCGACAATATTCTCATTATATAGACGCGACTGTGACAGTAGTAGCCTATTGCAACTGTCTTTAACTCGCACCTATACACAACAATTCGGACTTTAGTGAATAACCTTTGTCTGAAGTATACATGGGTCCTAGAGAGTCTGGGACTGAAGAACTACAAGATACTCTTCCTTTTGCACCCTCCAGATGATTGCCTGTGGTGAGAAAGTACAGATGCACTGCTGCACTGTACTGGGGTCACTGCCATACTTTATTAGGGACTTTCTGAGAACCACTCAAGCACTATATAGGATACAATGTGAGGGGGCACTACTATACTGCATTGGGCAATGTCTGGAGGCTACTGCTGCATTGATTACCAATACCTGGGGAACACTTTTGTACTGAGCATGTGTTTTTCTGCACTGCTGGCATACAGTATGTGTTTATTCCATTTAGTTTCTGTTTTATACAATGTTTACGTTAGGTAACAGTTACATGCAGGGATGATGGTCTGGGCCCTTGTTTAAGTTTAGGAAATAGGAAAAATGTGGCAACCCTACCATCAACACAAGATGGAATTTTCAGCAGGGACAGCAATGCTGAATGAGTGATTGATTACTTTAAATAACAACAATTGGTTGTATACCTTTCTAACAGGAAAATGCACTGCTTGCTATGATCTGTAAATGCATCAAGTAATTTTTGATTGGCCACAGACCTTAATCTCTTTATGTTCGTGACCAATCAACTATACAAGCAGCTCTGACAGGGGCCCACATTTAAAGCAGTGTGATTCCCTTAGCTAAATAGTGGAATTGTATGACATTTTGATAATCCTTACTTGTAATCAATCTGTAAAAAAATTAAATTGACAAATTACCAACTTAATCAAATTGGCCGGCCAGATTGCGGCCTATGCGCAGGACTGCAGTAAATCAGTTCGTATCAGTTACACATTGACCCGACAAGCAACCAGACTTGTAATTAAATATAAAACTATTATCTACTAATTTGTTTTGCATAGGGACCAAGTCAGCACCAAGTTAATTTTCTTAATTAAGTCTTGTTCTGCACCCCTCCAAAACCTTAAATAACCCTATTGATTAAGACAACAGCCAGAGAATTGGAGAAAACATTTTAGAAAGGGGAAATGAGGACATGATTAAATTAATCACAATATTAAAGCTATTTCATTTCATTTTAAGGAAATAGCAATTACCTGTCTTGATATATTGCACCACTCCTTTTACAAAGTGTAATTAGATCAAATACAGCTTGGCTTGCCATCTAGCAAGAGTGGAAGCATTCTATTCAGCAGCAAATCTCTACTGACCATCTACAGTATCATGACAGATATATTCATTAAGTGGCATTTGGGTGACTCTCGATTGACACACGATTGATTGCAGTTCTAGATTCTCTTTCCTTATAATTTGTGTAAGGCTTCCTTGCTCAGAAGCAAACATGAAGGCTACAGTCTCTGATCACATGAAATAGTAATTAACAAAGCTGATGGAAAATCAAATACCTATCCAATTTCATCAGATCCACTACAATACCCTCACCAGAACTAATTCAAACAACCCTGCACTCTCTACTCCTGCTTCCTACAGTAGTCTTTTTTTACAGTAGTGATATAAGCAGTGTATTCAGGTTCTAAGGACTAAATAAAATGTTTATGATTACATCGGTCTGTGCTGTGACTCTTAAGAATGACAACCCTACATGTCCTGATTGTATAAAATATTGCCACCAGGCTTAGCCTGGTCTTATTTAACTTAAACTGACCACAAAACTAGATGACAATCAAGGGTATCCACTTGGTTAACAAATACATGCTGAATATCTTGCATGTGGCCTCTTGTGTACTTCCCTTCATCTTCAGCTGCATACTGTTATATTACCAAGGTTAGGACTTTATAGTATCTCCTTCTAAAGGCAGTAATTCCTTCGAACTAACATATTTATCAATATCAACTAAGCAGAGACAAAAGAGGACAACCTCTTACATGTTTAAATTGTGCCACAATAAAGCTAGCACAATGTTCTCCATGAACATCTTCATGTCATGTCTAAGCCTGGCCCTGTCACTCACAGGCAGTGTCGGCTCTGCCATTAGGCAGA
>WMED01027768.1:0-10563 GCA_019650415.1 Pipa parva | reverse complement strand
TTGTAGCCTGTCTCCCCTCTGCATTTCTGTGTACTTGCTTCCTGTATAGTGCCGAGAAGCATCGCCCCATAATGAGG
Organism: Pipa parva; assembly: GCA_019650415.1. Lineage (NCBI taxonomy): Eukaryota > Metazoa > Chordata > Amphibia > Anura > Pipidae > Pipa > Pipa parva. Next base: position 10,486 of record WMED01027768.1, on the reverse strand, counting down.
TCACACAATGACTCATTCTGCTAGTGCATGCTTAGTAATGTGATACTTTCCTCTCACTTCTACAATGCTGCAGCTCTGAATTCTGACTAGGAAGGAGTCGGTTTATAAGTGTACTTCTCCACTGCAGGAAGAAGGATTATTTTACAGAGAGATTACAAGTGCTGCACAGTGAAGAAGTGAGAGAGGCTTTTACTCATCGTTTTACACTTTACAATACTTTAATGGGGAAAACTTTATAAATAGGGTTTACTTTTACTTTAAGGAGCAGGACCTCAGAACCATATCCCATCTCTGCTCTCATAAAGAAAGGAAAAAAAGAAAGTTGAGGTGTTTTAAGTGGAACCTTTCTGTCCTTGGGCGGGTAAAAAATTCATATGTTTAATGCTGATTTGAGGATGACAAGAACATTTTTTTTGTTTAAAACTTTTCTCCTTTTGAGGCTAGAGATCCCTTTTTAATTATTGCTACTACTGGATTGTGGTCTCCTTTGTGTCTTTAATGGTTAGTGCTAAAGAAATTCAACTTTTGTGGGACTACAGAAGTCTCAGTCATAAAACAATTATTTTTTTGAAAAGCTCCAGTATAAATATCCTATGATACCAAAAGGCATTTTATGCTATTCAAAGAATTCTTACAATATCAAAGACCTTTTCATTAATATGCAAGGTAAGCCACACAACAGGGATATGCTATGATACTCCAGGGCGACATATAATACAGTGTACCTTGTTGACTCTAGTACATTAAAAATGACACAGTAAATGGTAGGTTAGCTAAATTAACCCTCTCCAAGCTGCTGGAGTTCTTAGTTTCAATGTGAAACAGAGGACTCTGGCAACTATAAATTAAGCATATTGGCATACCAGTTATTGGGTTTTAACTAGTCAAAGTCAGGCTGGCATTTAGCTCCCATTTAAAAAGGTGAAAAAAGATCCTTATGGTAAAAAACATTAACTTGTGACCTGGGTTTTAGGCAGTCCTGCTCAACCAGGGGCAAACACTTGGCATTGAGGAAAGCATCATCTCACCATGAGACACAGAGGGAAACCTGTAGTCAGATGGCCAATGAGGAAACTAGTTATGGAAGGTAAGCAACATTTTCTTGTTATGCACTCCACCAATCATACCATCAGCTGTGGGCCTTAATTAACAGGGGGGCAATAAGGTGGTTAGCAGGGTTCCTACTTGTTCTAAAAAATAACATACAGTATTTAAATTGCAACTCCTACATCAGCTTACAGCTTTTATTAGCAGCAGTGAGATCCCTTCAACAGGGATGGATCTTTGAAGAGGCAGGCCCCCTTTCTCCATGGCTCACTCATAGGTTGCAGTGGTGGCGGCCATGCCCCCTGGAGCATTGGGCCCTGTAGGTAACCCACTGCCCTTCAACGACTCATGGCTCTACTAATGAAATAATCTCCAAAGTCAAATTGCTTCCTCCAGTTTGTAGCTGGATGTGAAAGTCAATAAAACCCAGCACCTGCTGACAGATAACACTGATACAAGAGACAAACTTAACAGAGTTCTAGTAATCAAAAGCAACCAATCAGAGGTTGGCTTTCATAATTCTACATCCTGTACACCAGTTACTGACTTCTGATTGTTGTTATAAGTTACCAGTCCTCTGGAAAGATTGCATCTTTTGATGAATTCCCATTTCTATATAATATCACACAGCCCATTAGTTAAAGGAATATTATAATTACCACCAAATCTTCCATTTTAAATATTCCATTATAATTTCTGGCACAAAATAAACATTATTTGTACTAGTTTCTTTTTGTAATGAAAGATATGCAGTTTTCAAAAAATTGTCGTAGTAGTAGACTATTTTCAACATAGCACAGGTCTCCAGCTCTATGTTGATCAGTTTACTGGACCACACAGCATTTTGTAGATCACTGTATTCTAAATCAGTTTGAAACTGGTCCTCAATTTTTATTTTTTTGCAATTTTCAGTTGAACTTTTTGTTTTGAACTTCTTTACACTGTTCACATTAAAATTGTCATCTGTCTTATACAGATTCCAACTAGATAATAAATCACGACAACAAAAGAAAATGTGTGTGATGAATATTTCAGCCACCTTATATATTTTACCACTCTAACAATGTTTTTTCTTCCTTTTTATCTTGTACATCAAAGTAAAATAAGATGGTAATAGATAACAATGACAAACAAATAGAATCCATAATGCTATCAATTTAATAACCAATACACATGATATTCACAAATATAAAACTGAACGATAGATAAAAAATGACAACAACCAATGTCTTTATGTTGATGTTTATGACATGTATAATATAGATATGCAATGTTAAAAATTATACATTATATGTCTGTTGAAATAAAGAAATTTTTTTTTTTTAAATGGTCTTCTGGGTAAATTAACCTAGCAACCTGCACATCAGCCAGTGACCCTCAGGAAATGAAAATATTATTCAAAACAAAACCAAAAAGTTGTAACAAAAAGTCAAAATAGACTTTACTTATTATTCTGCTGACGTTGTCGCTATTTCTGAACCAGTTGAACTTTAGCGTTGAAAGCAGTTCCTGCAACATTTCGTTAGAAAGCTTTGGTTGCTGCTCTACACAATTAAACATGACCTGAGTGAAGTTGTCCCCCCACCTTGTTACTTCACTCAGGTTTAAACATGGGTTTAAGACTCAAGTAGTACACATGGTTCCAAAAAGGAAGCATTAACTGTATCATGCATTCATAATGATAATTAGCTTGTTTTCTACATGCAGTTTTCAAGCAGCGTTGAACCTGGACTAGGTTCATGTGAGGATACACAACTTTAACTGTGTTTATACAACCTATTTATTAAAGGACTGACTAAGACCAAATATCTAAACAGGACTACAGCTTAGGGAAATCACTGGGGAATGTCTAACTAAAGCACATACTGTAAAGCATCTTGGAGGAGAGGTAAACAGCACAAACACTGGTGCATTGAAGCACACAACCTCCTCTTAAAATGGCACACAATGAAGGCAATGTCCATTACTAAGTTAGTCAACATTAGACAAATAAGTGTATTTTAGTCAAACAGACAGGATCACATAAAATGCACATTAATCGCAGACTAATGATTATCTTACTGGTTTTGACCCTGAATCAATGTTTACACTTACAAACATGTAGGCACTGTGTGACAGCTACTTACTGTCTTACTGCTCTGGTTCCATAAACAAGACATACACAGAACTTCCTGTATCCACTTGCTGCTCTGGAGCTTCCGGGTTGTGCCGGTGCACCGGTGACATCAGGAAATGCACGGAAGTGCTTGGGCTCCACAAGAGGAGCGCTGCGCAAATGCTTCAGGGTGGCAGTTTGGGAGTTTATTTTCCAGGTTAGATTGTGTGGCCCTCATAACCGTCATTATAGTTATCATTATTAATAATTACTCTTTATTTTGCCAGTCATCACTAAAATCTGTTTAATGTGTTTGGTAATCCATATCTATATTAATAAAGTTAATATCCTCTATACCTGATAAGTAAGTTACGCACAAGAATCTAAAGTGATGGAAGATTGTGGGGGTTGTTCTCTAAAGTGAGAATACGACTGTCGAATTCTCAAACAGTGGATTCTCATAGCAAATCCGCCACTGTGACAATTCTTCCATTGTAAAGTTGTGGTTGCGAAAATATTTCCATAGTCAAGTCGCGATTGTGACAATATTCTCATTATAAAGACGCGACTGCGACAGTAGCAGTCTATTGTGACTGTCTTTAGTTGGCGAATTCCCCCCTTTATGTAAAAATTTGGACTTTAGAGAATAATCCCCTAAAATTCTTAGTATTCCATATAGCCTTCTTATATCCATATAGAAATAAAGAAAAAATCCAAGACTAAACTACCAAAGAACTTTCCCAGATACTATTCCATTTTCAGCTTTTGAAATAGGCTCTGATCTGAGCTTACTAAAATATACTATTCTCTCTGAGCTGCAAGAATGGGAATTGTATGAGATCAGTTGATACAGCATTTCTATCAGCTGTTTGATGGCATTGGTTAGCTGCTGAATGTTTCATCTATGCTTATAATCACACACATAAAAAAGGAGCAATCATCAAAAAAAAGTTTATACCCGCTTCAAAGAGCTTAGAGTACATGAACCTGGAGGATGAGCTATAATTGGAAAAAAAAATCAGTGTCTCCAAGTGTTCCATAAGATCATTCTGTTAAATGAACAGTGAAAAAGTGAGCAATGCACTTGGGACCGAAAAATACTCTGACCCACTTCAATATTGAGATATTGGGGAAGCTGGGTAACTGCTGTCTAGAGTTAAATCGGTTCTTCTTGCTTTGGCACCAACTGCAACTGGTTCAGTTTTCAAGCTGTATAGCCCACTTATTGCATGATATGTAATTAATTGGTATTACCCCTTAAAATTGATCCAGTTGAGAGGTCTTGTTCTTTTTTATCCTATGTTGCTTTAAGGCATGTGGTAACCTGCTTCAGGACACAGCTGGGACAGAATACAAACTCATGTAGAAACTAGTGCAACTAACTCTGATATGGTCTTTATTTTGGTCCACTCCTTTGAGTAGGCTTTTTTAAATTCAAGTGTAGTATATTTAAAACGTTGCAGTCCTTGAAGATGGAAGCTTCTGTGTATATGGAGAAGGTCTTACCCATGAGAAGAACTCATGATGAATTAATACTTATCTGTTTATGGTCAATCCATGACGTTTTTTAGATTGTGATGACTTCAAAGTGCTCTAATGTTACTAATGTTGTTCATCTTTCCCATCCTCATTAGATAAAATGCTTAGTAGCACCAGAAATGGTAATGTTGTATGTTCATATTCACTGTATGCTTTTATATGCAGTAAAGTATCTAGAGGCAACATTCGAGTTAGGGCTTCTCTCCAGTGCAGGACAAACCAGTATACAGAACATCCAATAAGGACATATTTCTTAATCCCACTGTCTCTGATCACCCATATTGTTTAGCCCCTGAGTGTGGGATTGCTTGTTTTCTTTGTTTCTCTTTTTGGTTGTCTTGAAAGATTTTGGGGCCCTTCCCAGGCCCCTTTGTGTATCCAATCTCTGCACTCCATGTAGTTCTCCACCTACTTATAGAGTGTGTTATTAATCAAACACTAAAGTAGAAGAAGTCATTCAAAAATGACTGATAAAAGGAAGCTGGGGTGGTGTATGCTGTACTTTCTCTGAGTGGGTAAGATTACTAGCGGATGAATGAAAACACTTGCACTTTTCAGTAAACACTCTCCCAATAACTGCCTACAGCAGAGGAAGTAGCTGGGTTTGATCACAGAGCTACCTGGCCTGGATAAACTAGATTAAGGTTAACTGCAACTAGACAAGAGGATAGGAACAAAAATAAAAATAAATTATAATTAGGATCTTATCGAAGGCTTTAGTTTTTAAGGTTGCCGACTGCCAAGAAAAGGCTTCTTTATATTTACTGAACAGTTACCTAGGCTACTGTTTTTCTGTACTGTTTCCCCTAAAGGGCATACAGCCACTAGTCTGATCCTAATATTCCAATAACTCGGGCACCAGAGATTCTATTTAAGACACTATGCATTCAATTTTATTGCAGATACTAACACAGCTGAAAGGCAGTACAAACACAATATAATTATCAACAGCACTTCAGTACCACTGCTACTTGACAGCCACACTTGGGTTATTTTACTTGCGGTGCTTAAAAGTGTTGGTATGCTCTTGGGGTGCCTTACACTACACACTTGGTATACATTGATTATATTATTGTATTATTGTAGCCAAAGTTTTTGAATTTTTTTATTGTACTGTGCTTGTTTATGCAGCTTCTGTTTGCTAATATACAGTATGTGCTGTAAAAATTGCAAGTAACTCTTTTTAGAATAGTGGCAGGTTTTTCAGAAAAGCAGAGAAGGTAAAGTACCCTCGCTCTTCCACAGGGTCCCCAAACAGTCTTAGTCTGCCATTGGAAGCAGAAAAAAATGTCTCTGATATTTTAATGTTAAAAATTGATATTACCCCTCAGTGCTCCAATCTATTAAACATCTGAAATTGTTTCCATTTCTGTGCTGCTTTCTTATTTATGTTACCCCACCAGGGAGATTACTATAACAGCAGGGGTCCTGGGCTTGCTGCACACCACAAAGGGACTGGTTTATGAAACCTCTTTATGACAATGGGGGTTCATATTGATTAATTGCAGGTTGCAAAGTCTAAGGAACTATCATCCCTTACAAGGGGATATGCTTCAGTTGAATTCCCAGGATTGTAACCCCTGATTTACTACCCAGTTGTGGCAGCTGGACAATGGCGGAATTGAAGACTAGGTATACAGGGAAACTGCAGCAGAAGAACTATAATTTGAGCTGCAGACACAGAAATTGTAGAGCTACAACTCAATACTGGAGCGCTAAAGTAGGAATTTGTAACCAAAAGAGGCACTTTTGCACAGGACCTGGAGCAACTGAAGAGGAGGAGAGCAGATGCTAACATGAGGGTTGATAGCCAGGAACAGCCCACCACAGACCTTGGCAGGGGAACAGGAATGTTGGGAATGCACCCTGAGCAGCATTAAGAAAAACAGGCAGAATCTCCAGTGAATCATAGAACTGACCCAAAACACAGGCACCTGGCTCTCTAGGCACTAGGTATTTAAATCTCCCACAGCAACAAGTGCGCCGGTGCCAGGTATTGGAGAAACTGCAATGAGACATAGTCACAAAAGTAGCAGCCAGAGTTTCAAGCCAGCAATTTGCAAACACTTCACCCCCCTTTCCTCTAACTATAAGTTGGCAGCCAGCCCTTTCCCCTCCATGAGTCAGGTAGCTGCTGACTACCTTTACAGTATGTACGCCCCTGCGTATTGGGTTGCCATGTAGATTCACTCTCTGCAGAACTGCGCACTTTACTTAAAACCACACGATTGTCTTCCAGAAAATAAAACTCAGCTGTTGTGGCTTTATGACCATCTGCTAAGTTATTGAAGTCTCCAATATTTTCTATTCTGACACCCACACAGCTGCACACTGCAAAACGTAATTTCTGCAATGAAATACAAATAGAAAAGCAAACTTTCAAGCAAATGAATGCTGCAAAATGTAGACATTTCTTATTACAACATAAGGAGCATATAGTGTGTTCCAAAATGATGGGTGAAATGTTAACAGGTCAGAGCAAGTCAGAATGATCCACGAGTGTCAGTTTAGGTTCCAAATCAGCAGATCACAGTTCTGTAGACAATTTTTAAAGTGATACTGACACTCTTTAAAAATTCAATGCTCTCTAGGGATGAATCTGCCTAGATGCCCTAAGTTTGCTACAACCTTTCAGCCTCCTGTTTCTGTTCCATTGGAAGAACTTGTGCAGTCTTGGGGCGTTAGGCTAACAATAGAGAACCAGGCAGGTGTCTCAAGGCCTATGTCTGTACTGTGATAGTAAAGGACATTTCAAGTTTTCTTGCCCAGAATCTGCTGAGTAAAGACATCTCCTCATGACAGTGTGTTAGATAATGTTACAGTGGGCACAGTTTGGTTTGACTGATTGTATTTTTGACCCTTTTGTTTGCATCCACTATACCCCCTACTATAATTATTGCCGAGAATGGCTTAAACTTTAATTTCTGCTTATTTTATTGTCCTAGTTCCATTTCCTTCACAACCCCCCCTGGGTGTTATAGCTGGAAGTCAGGGGTTCAGTTTCATGTTCCTTCCATCTTTCTGCTTTAGGGTGCCGGGGACTGGGAAGGGGGTTCGCTAAAATTTGCCATATTCAGAAGGCAGAGCCCTGCTACAAGTAGTGTTAAATAGTTATTTGATTGTTGCTCCCCCTACTGCATGAGTGTTTTGAGTCTGTAAGCTCTTTCCTCTGCATTAAGTGACTTTTCCATAAAGTTATTTAGTGATTTGCAAGAGTCACCCACACCCCTCTGCTGGTTTAGTGCATTACATTTTACAATGGATGAAAATGTAAGTGCAGATCAAAGGGTGAAAATCACCAAATAAATACATAAATATTCATTATGTAACACTCCAGCTGCTGTTTGATGTTACAGTGCTTTGAACTGCTCCTTGTGCTTTCTCAGAGTCCTGCTTTATCTTCAACTTCCACCGCGGACTCTTTTATGTCAGCTCTGCGGCCAAGCCTTCCAGTTTATCCTCGGGTCTGTCTCAGCATTGTTTCTGCCTGCCTGCTCCAATTGGTTGGTCTTGCTGCTTCGTCCTTAAAGGTATACTACTCTCCATGTGATCCAGTCAGTGTTATAGTTTTGTAGTTCCTGTGAATCCATCAATGCCTCTCCAAGTGTTTCAGCCAGCTGCCACCAGTGGGGGTTAACCCAAGAGCCACAACCTGAGAATCTCCTCGCAGCAAAGGCCATACCCCCTTGCAAGGTTTAAGGGTGAAGACTGGAGGTTCCTTAGACTCTGCGCTACAGTGTTATCCAATGCCAACCCCACTGTGGTAATGGGAATCCACTATTCTCCTGTTCTTGCACTGTCCCACACCTATTCCTGTTTTCAGTATACCTCAGTGCATCCAGAGGTGTAACAGGCATTGATTGCTTCAGTTCCTCCATTGGCACCCAGTACCGTATTACCCTGTGGGTGTGTCTTCCTGCACTTCACTGCATTCCTTGTGACGGATCCTGTAAAGTGACAGTTATAACCTCGAGATCAATAACTGCCACCTAGTGGTGGTTTTTTGTTTTTCTTTTTCATGAAATGTTTCTCCAGCACCTATTGTGCAAATAGGTCATGTGACCAATATTATTAAAGGATGAATCAGAAAATAAAAACTTTACACATTATTCTAGCACAGTGATGGCTAACTTATGACACTTGCGTCAGGGGTGACACACCAAGACGTTTTTGCTGACACATGTCATGGCGCCATTCGTGCCGTGTGCTCGGTATGAGAGTTGCCCCACCTTCAACAAATAATGGATTTTTCTTGAAGTGACACACCACCTGAGTTACGCTCAGTTTTGTGATGAATTCTGACACACCTAGCTCAAAAGGTTGGTCATCAATGTTCTAGTACAACATGGGAGAAGGAGAAGAGCAGGGGTGAACTATGTACAAGGTACCTTAGGGCCAAAACACTGCCACAATAAAATAATTACAATTTTTTTTTGGTAAGCAGTTACAGTAAGGTAAGGCTCTAACTACCTGTCAGCTAACCCCAAACCATTGCTTCTTAATCCCTCTCTGTGGAAGAGCAGCAATTTTACTGTGTCAAAGACAGACAAAAGTACGTAGAGGGAACAGAACCCCTAGATCAGGAGTGGGCAAACTGCGGCTTGCAAGCCACATGTGGCTTTTCAGCTGCATTGTTGTGGCTCTGAACGAATCTCTCTTGTTCCGCCTATGACCTCTGACGCTTCTTCTGATAGAATGTTGGCAGGTCATATGATCAGGAGCAGGCACTCCAACCTCTTTGCAGCTACACAAAAATTTTTCTCCAGTGGATGAGGGAGCGAAATGGTTCCCTCCTGTTCAAGGATTGACAAACCCTGTCCTAGATTTACACCCTGGGACCAAAATGTTCTCCAAATATAATGATAAAGAAGAAGAACGGAGTATCTGAAATAAGGAAACTTAAGTATACCTATTGGACAGGGGTCCTAGATAAAGTGTACCTGGAGAAACGTTACCTTTGCACACATACCACAGGCATTGGTTGCCTAAGAACCAGTCCCCAGGGCTAATAATATGCATCTGTTCACAGTTGGTAAATATCCACAATTTCTTAGTGTTTTTGTATGTATTGACATTTCTTTTTTATCACGAAGATTTTTTTAACTGTGGAAAAAAATGCATATTTTATTACTTTCTGCTTTGGGAAAGTGGGAAAATGGATTTGTTCAAGAGAATGGCTTCCAGAATCACCTAAAAGATTTGCTGAACAGCTGTTTTAAGATATGCAATGCCGCGAGATACCAAGGTTCCCTATAAATAAATAATAACAATCATGAATAAATGGATGGACCTTGTAGCTACAGAAGTTGCGCACTCAGACTACAAGTTCATAGCAGTGCAGGGGGCAAAGATTAAACGTCAAAATACTTTTCGTATAAATGTATGCGTGAATGAACAATCTTATAAGCCTATCAGGGCTCAAAACACAAAAGCAACAATAAAAAAAACAAATATATCATCTTCTTTTGGGACTAAAAGAAAATCGGAACTGTTTTAAAGGGCAAAATTATCATTGCCATTCTCGGCTTGCGGTTCTATTATACGTCTCAGCACAGGGACCATAAGAATTAAATCTGACCTAGATCGACATCATTGTTTTAGAATAAAGATCATAGCGCAGCATGGTGTAGTTGTAAGAGAATGGAACAGTTGTGTCTTATAAGATGCAATCTTTACACCACCTATTGGCTTGCTCATTGTGTTTGCTTGCAGGATGCACGAAATGATGATATATGCAGCAATGACAAATGCAGTGGTGTGAAAAAGTGTTTGCCCCCTTCCTCATTTCCTGTTTTTTTGCATGTT
>WMED01027767.1:0-10564 GCA_019650415.1 Pipa parva | reverse complement strand
TGTTTTATGGAGTTACATGTATATTCTGAACAGTTTTTCATTATCTGGTAATGCTGTTACTTTAAAATGTATTTTAATTCCCAATAGACATTAGTCAGGTCTTTATAGAACTACAGCTATTAAATACTGCACCATTGTTACAATTATAATAAAACAAGCAGCAGTGAAAACTGACAGTTCTTTGATACAATCATAAGCAGTTTTCCACTCAAATACAACATACACCTAGTAAAGCCAATGAGCAGAATATACCAGCATAAATTCAGCTGACGTCAGTTAATATGAAATGCCCTATAATGTGCACAAACCCAGGGTATAAACAGGACCCTGATCATTCCACCTGGTTAAAGGCAGATTTAAAGTGAAGATACTTTTCTCCAATGTTGGACTAGTCCACCGGGATGATAATTGTGACCCGGCAGGCCAGCAGAATAATGTTTGGATTACTTTCCTCTCTATCGTATGTCACGTGATGCAGTGGGGCGGGGCCTACCGGTGGGCCCATCAACCCCCAGCCCAACGCTGCTTTTCTCTTATCAGTGGATACCCAGGTGCCCACTGACTAAGAGCATTCAGCCACTGTGCATTTCACATGTTGAAGGATTCATGGCCTCTATAAAAGAACAGTTATGGTATTCCTTACCCTTGGGGTAACATGAAACATTTCTAACTGCATACTAATCATTTTACATGACCACTGGGTAATCTAGTTAGATTACTTTCATTCTTTCTTCTACAAATTCCCATTGAGAGGACAAGATTACAAAGAAACAGTCACCTGTGACCACTTCCTTGGCAGCAAAAAGACAGACCATAACTTAATAAACACAACGGGGCACTTACTACTATTTATAAAACAGACACCGACACCATAATCAATTTTTAACATGCAAAAAAAATATGCCAACGGTTGCTAAGTAACAACCGGCCACGAATTTCACCACATGAATCACACGAGTCTCAGATTGTCCAAAAACTGACCAACGAACGCCATAAGCGACTGGTCTATTAAAGGATCAATCATAACTCCCCAATAATAACCAGCATGTTAGTGCTAATAACTTTCCGCCAAAGCTGTGACAGATAACATATCCAGATACAATACATAATAACAGGACAAACTTTTTTTTTTTTTGCAATATCCCTTCTTAAATTCTTAATTTTTTGTATTTCCCATAAAGCCTTTTGATGGGTGGGAAGGGTGGGTAACTTTTTACAGACTGCAGCCTGATAAATGAGTGGGTTTTTTGCTTACCCTGCTTTATATATAACCCTGCACCCCTAGGGGAAATTTTTATAGTTATTCCCGATAGGTTTTTTCTTCTAAACTTTTTTCTTCCCACTTTTTGATTTGCATAAATGCTACTGCTTCTGATCTATCTGTCCCTGCAGCCATGGCCCAGCTTTTCCCATCCCCCCCACACCCTAAAGTGCTTCTTTTGGGGGGGGAAGGAAAAGTGGGGCACAACTTAAGAATTATTACAACTTGATGATGCCCTTTATTAATTGTAAAACTTCATGGTATTACTCTGACAAGAAATGTAAAGTCAGACTCATTTTAAACTAATTAATACATGGATGTGTAAATGGTCAATCAGGCCTATAATAGCTCTTTCATTTTATCAAGTCTCAAGTTTGTATATTTTTTTATTGGTAATAACAATAACATTGTGCGTTCTTTGCACTCCTTTCTCATTCCACATTTGCTTTTCACATTAAGACAAGAGTTGTAACTTATTTTAGGCAGTGTGATATCCAATACATTAAAACAGAAGTAAAGATAAAGTAACTTTTATTGAGCTAATGCTGGAGAAATAAAAATTCCAGTATGAAAAAATCTGAAATCTGTTACCTACAGGTGAATCCTTACAGAAAGCAAGTCCTTGGTCCGATGATGCTAATTCACTAGAAATTGTAATACACAAAATAACTGATATATATTTTCTTTAAACACAAATTAAAATGTAAAAAGTCATTTTGCATATATATATAATTTGTTTTGTATGTAGGTAAAACAATGTCCATTATATAACCCCTCAAGGGCTCTTTATAGGCATGTGACACTTGCAAAGGAATTTGAGATCTTTTTCTGTACTTCCAGTTCATAGAACCCCTAAAGAATATTATCCAAATGAAATTGATTTATGCGTTTATTTTGTAATCTAAGAGAGTGAAAGAAAACAAGGACTGCATGTTTGTTTCTATATATGAGCTTTGACCTTTAGCGGTAATCTGATTTGTTCTTGTTTTACAGGCATTGAGTGCACCAGTACAGAGGAAGATAGCTCCATTACGACCTGGGCTCCACTCCTCCTCACTGCCATCTCAAAAGACTCAGAAGAAAAGCATTCTTGGACTTCTACAGACATTAAATTAGAAAACTCGAATGCTGATCTTCACCGACTTCAAACACAAGAAGCCTAGAGAACAAATTATTCCAGATTTTTGGGAGTTGAAGATATTCCATATTCTCCTTATTAGGTTTGCACATCTCATCTGCAGACTAGAAGTCCGACGCCTCCGCCATTTTGATGCTTTCCACGATGCATTAGTAAAAGTCACAAAATTGGGATGTACATCACTATTCATAAAGGACTACGTTGTTCTAGAACACTGTAACCCTCAAAGGGTGTGCTTCTTCCTAGCAAGGAATTCACTTAAGCAATGTAATTAAACCGCATAAATCGGGGAGCAGTGGATTCAATCCAATATTTATTTTTTTATTTGCCTAAAAGATGTATGAAGCTGTTTCCCTAAAATAGAAATAGATGTTTTTTTTATATTATTTATACAGTGTTCCTATCTTATCTTGTGTATTGGATCAAGCAGGAACTTTTTATCAGAAAGATATGAAACTTTACCTACTTCAGTAAGGTTTTTTTTTCTCTACCAGAAAGTGTTAATTGAATGCATTGACTTTACTCTTCATTTGCTTTGCTGATCAGCCTTAGACCGGTTACTATATGAACCAGTTTAGGCAACATATTTCCCCACATCCTGTACACTTTATTTCCAGGTTATTGTGGCAGTATAAACTGTTGCTTAGGATTTCAGATACGTTCACAGTGTAGCTCATACATTTCATCAAAAGGTCCCTGAGAGATAGGTCTAATACCAATGGTTCAATTGTCATTTGGATTGGTTTAGGTTTAATCAAGCTTTAAATAGGGCAAAGACCTCCATGGTTTTCTCCGACTATTTATAATGAATCGTTTAATTTCAAATATAAGGTTTACACATCTTGAACATGAACATTCTTCCTGTTACTAAATTCAGTTGCACCTCGCAGTAGTACAGTTTACAGTACTACATACAGTAGTATCAGTTTACAGTACTACATACAGTAGTATCAGTTTAGCACACAACTTTTAAACTATTTGGAGGAGATGAAGATGATTTTGGTGACTCTAAACATGGAAGTCACGTGTTGCCAATTTAATTGTAGTAAACTCCAGAAAAAATATAAATTTCCATGTGGATTTACATGACAAATATTCAAAGAAAACACTCAAACAAATCAAAATATTATCTTTGAAGTTAAATTCCCACAATTTATTGGTTTGTGTTGTCTTCTTTTCTTTGTTGATTGCAACCACCTAAATGTGCCTGCCCTATCTATAAGCTATTTTACTCCCCCCCCCCCCGTGCTTAATTAGCATTTGATAAAAGAGGGCATTGGTTTGTGTGAGCATATTTGCATTTCTGTATATCCTTGCAGAGATAAACCTTAACCTTTTAATTAAGCAACAATGCCAACAGCAGCATTTAGTTAAGACCTATAGGAATGCCATTGATTTTGATGACGTTTTAGTTACTTCTGATTATTCATGTTAAAAAAGGGCAACTCTAAATAGGCTGCAGCATAATAATCTTTGAATGCTATGATCTATGATTGCACTTATTACGCTTTAGGAAAAGGAAAACAGAACCACCTTTAAACAATTTGTTTGAGCTTTACTTGGACCTTATTTAAGACCATACATAGACATGAAGATCAAACCAGAACTTGTTTTTTTCCCCCAGCTTTGGGGAAGTTTTAAAAACAGTGCAAAACTTTTGCTGTTCATGAAATTAAACCTTAAATAGATATTAAACATTTATTACATTACAGCATTTGTCTGTAAGCCTTACCCCGTAGAGGCGGATTCATTCTGTAATTTATTTTATTGACACTGTTTTAAGTGTTTATTATTATTATTATTTAAATGAGAAATGTATATTAGCCAGGCAGGCTTGTTAATTTCAGCGTATAGGGGCTGCCAAATAGGTATTTAGGAAAAAACCAATAGATAAAGTTTTTTAAATGGAAACAAATTGTAGAGAGAAAAAAAACACATCCCAGTACTGATGTGAACTGAAATGGTTTAAAGGGACATAACAAGTGTCTTAACATCTAAACTAACAGGACATTTCATTGCTATTGAATACATGTAACTACAATTATAATTGCACAAGAAGAAAATAGACCTTTAGAGAGTAGCTAAAGTCACAGGCTGACTGGCAAGATAAATGCTAACCATCCTGTAATGAGCATTAACCCATCTCCCATAAGCAAATCTGCTTACCTATTTGCTGCATTAGTAACCAGGCAGCTCAGAGAGCACGAGGCTTACAGTACCACCCCTCAGACCATCACCCTGGATTTGGTGTGTCCGCCTGCAGCTGTCTGAGCTGTTTATAATATATATACAAATGAAAAAGGTCACAGTAGCCACCAAAATAGGTAATTAGGAACCCAATCTCCTGTTGAATATGCTGGGTCTATGGCTCCATCCTGGTCTTCATATGTGAATACAAATTAAATCATGTGCATTTTAATTGGTCACAGGTTGCCTTGTATTTAGCATGCCAGCCAGCATGTGACTTTAGCTTCCCTTTCCATGCGTTAAAGGGGGATTAGTTATATCTTTTAAAAGAAAAGTATACCTTATTTATAATAGTCTTTATTTTCTATTTATGGTAACTAAGATAGTAAAGTAAGTAGGTAGAACCTATTAAACCTACAGATCGTTATTTTCATGCATATTTCAATTCAGAGAAATAAACAGAAGCCAGGATGGTGGTAACAAACAGAAGTTTCATAATGTACCAGTTTATGTCTGATTTTAAAGAATTTTCTTTTTATATCGTAAATCTGCAAAACAAAATTGGCTTGTTAAGCCCCCTATATTGTTATTTGTAGGGGGAGGACAAATTGGTCATTGCTTTGCTTAAAATAGTAATATAACAACTCCCCTGTTCAAGGGATAGATACATAAAGAAAATATGTTCTGTGGGCAACATAAAATGTTCCCTGCTATCTGTTGGATTAAATATGAGAATGACCAGCAATAGTTTAATAATAAATAGGGTTTATTTCCCCTTTAATTGACCAGCAAGGTTTAATGAATACACAACATTTAACACTTCCCTTTCCCTGAAAGAAAGAAAGGTTAAAGACAGTTGTCGGGTTTCCCCTTAGGCTATGGTCACACCTGCATTCATACAACTGGAGTTTTGCCAAATTTTCGACAACAGTCCTGTGGACTTTTACTGATAAAAGTTTGTCAAACATTACCAGGTAAGAAATTAGTAGTATGCTCTGTCCTAACTTGGCCTTGCCATACCCTTTGAATCCTATTTAGGACTATAGCATTTGTAGTTATTTTGGTTGGGCCATTTTAATTTTTTGAGAAACCTCCCTGCACTTTCCTGTTCCTGTAGTAGTGCTAGTGATGTTGGTGCAATGGCAGTGAAAATACTAGCTTCTCCATTGCCTGGTCATTTCAGTGCCACTTTAAAAGCTTGACACTGAATGGGTTGATCCAAATAACTTTAAGCACAGCCTCCCTCTCCAACAGCTGATTGGTTGCCCAAATGAGTTTAGTATCGGTACGAGAGGTTCATGGTTTCTCCAGCACCTTAAATACCACTGCTGTAGTATGCTCTCTTCCAAACTATCATTGCAATCATCTGTAAAAGATTTAGGAGGCAGGGTGGATTACAGTATGTGGCTTTTTTAAGTTTGGCAGTGTTAAGATCAATGGGAAGCACACATTCTGATTGTAGAGTCCTCTCAAGATGCAAATTTGGCAATGGGTCAACAAGTTTATCTATCTCCTGTTTTTGTTAAATTTAATCTGGCTTTTCACCAAAATGAATGGCTTTTAGAGGAGTTTAAGGTAGAGAACATTTTATGGCAAAGCTGTGGAGAACCCAAAGGTGCCCTTTAAATTGTGTTGACATGACATATACTGACTGGTGTGTAGTAAAGTCACGTCTGTATGACAGCAGGATATTGTTTTAGTTCTGAAAACCTAAAGCACTTGGCTTTTCACTTGTAGTTTAAATTCCAATTCTTGTGGTATAAAAAAAATTCTGAATTGTAGTTGTATCACCAAGATGTTCTTATTCTGTTAGTCTATATGTAATCATTTTGTCACATCATTACTTTTTTCACTTAAAATGACAATACATGCCTTCTTTCAACAAAAGGTTTTTACATACAACCTGCTAAAGGAATATTTAGGAATAGTATGTTCCCTCCTTGCTACACATTAGATACTAACTCACTTCATCAGTTACAGGAGGAGACATTCAATTTACCCCTTATGGGACACAGTATTTCATCCAGATTTGTATCTTATCCTGTCATTTATTAATAAATCCTTGTTTTAACAATGGCAATATTCACCTGATACACAATTTCATACATACCTTATGTGAACACTTTATCTTCATTACTTGTTTCTCTTCCCAGTGCGAGACATTAGCTGATGCATGTATTCATTTCTCATCTGTACTTTATTTTCCTAAGAAAATCAAAAAGTTGTAATATTCTTTTTTTATTATTGTAAATAATTTGGAAACGATGTAGTATTTTTTCAGGACTCTTATTTTGTAAAATAATGTTATTAAAGAGAAATATGCTAAATAAAATATGTCAAGAATTCATAGTTTCTTTTTTTTTATGTGAATAACATCTGTATCTGTCTATGTGTGTGTGACTGAACAGGGAAACTAGATTGTAAGCTCCATGGGGCAGGGACTGAAGTGAATGACGAATCTCTGTAAAGCGCTGCGTAATATATCAGCGCTATATAAATACAATACAAAAAAATAATGCATAGGGACATTAGTACTCTTACATATTATCACAAAAATAAATTCATGGCAAAAAGCTCGGCACTAATACTTTCTGCTCGCCCAGTGACAGCAAGTGTTATAATGAATGAAATGTAATCAAAGTGAGCAGCGCTAGACAGGAATGTGTTGGAAAAACTGTTAAAAGATGTCAAGAAATGCAACCATTTTTTATTTGTACTACCATTGAAATTAGGGAAAAAAACCACTTTTCAATTTTATAAGTTTATAAAGTAAAAAAATTGGTAATAATGAACAAAAAACAGTGCAACTTGGCAGCAAATCACCAGCAATGTTTTCTGTCTAGTTTACAAATGTATGTTTGCTCATGTAACTGTTGCTGGTTGCCTGTCTAAAATAATCCATATTTTGGGTATGCTGCTTAGTTTCCATAAAATGATATTTTGTCTTTTACCATCATTTTAATAAGACCCAGTGACATCTTTTGTTTTTTATTTTTAATAGTAAAATATTTATTGGTATTATTTATAAAATATTGTATACATTCCAATGATGTAGAACTTGGGTAACAGAGAATTGAATGTGTATCGTGCAATTAAAGGGGAAATTTAGAAAGCGTCGGTAACTTCATTTTTGGTCAATTCTATTCATTTCAAATTTCTTCTCCCTCCGTTTGAAAAAATGTGCATATTTATTAAAACACAGGGAACAAATTCTATTAGAAAAAAAAGTCAAAATGAAATACGAAAGCCGGAATCTTAAAAATAATCCTTATTGCAGCAGTAAGTAAAGCATTAACTCTTTCAATGCCAGCCACACATTGCCAAGCAATTTTTCAGAATTTTGCACTGTTTGTGTTTTACTAAGATTTTTACAGAGAAAGCAATGTCATTTCCAGGAAAATTATATTTTTTTTTTTTCAGAAGACTTTGGGTTTTAACATGCAATGTCTGTTTTGTCATTTTTTTCCTGACTCATTATTTAGGGTGAAATATGTAAAAAAAATAAATAAATAAAAAAATTTGTTATTTTGTCTTAACCCGTTGCTGTATTTTAGCAGATAAAATACCGTATTTTTCACTCCATAAGATGCACTTTTTTGCCCCCAAAAGTGCTTCTTATGAATTGAATGTTCCTTTTCTTCAACTGCTGCTGGGCAACAGGTAGGGGGGTTCTGGTATGCCCAAAACTGCACACAGTATTCCATGTGTGGTCTGACCAGTGCTTTGTAAAGAGGTACAATAATGTTCTCGTCATGTGCGTCTATACCCCTTTTGATGCACCCCATGATTCTATTTGCTTTGGCAGCTGCCGCTTGGCACTGGTTGGTACAGTTAAGTTTATTGTCAACTAGAACTCCTAAATCCTTTTCCATGTGTGTTTTGCCCAGTATTTTCCCATTTAGAAAAATGGGATATATGGACACAAGCCCCCATCAAAGGCACTTGTTTCAGCCAGTTTTGCATGGCAATACATGGCACTGTGGGCAATCAGAGCTTTTGTAAGGAAACCTGGGGCTTTGAGGAGCAATCAGTGGCTCTGCAGGGAAATTGGCTCTACTGTGGTGTCAATTTGGGGCTTTGAAGGGCAATACAAGGCACTGCAGGCAACCAGCAACCCTGCGGGACAATCAGTGTCTTTGTTCCACAAAGCCCCAGGTTTCCTCACAAAGTGCCATGTATTGCCCTGCAAAGCCCCAGATTGGGGGTATAAGGTATATCTTCTATTATGTTACTCAACAGAGATCGGCAGCCAAATGAGAAGGAACTAAAATGTGCTTCTGGATCCTATTTGCTCCTGTGACCAATCGGTGTACGCGAGCCCTTCTCTGACTATGGAGGGAGAGAACCAGGACTCCCTCCATGACAATTCAAGCACTCTACCAATGAAAAAACCAACTGGTGGAGTGCTGGACCCACTAAAAGCCAAGTACGTAAGATTTACTTGGCTGGAATTAACTGTTGCTGATACAGCCACATGAATTTTACGTGCTTGGCATTGAAAGGGTTAAATGCTATATTTATCACTGCAGCCACTGTTCTTCCCACTACCCCATGTCCTTGTAGAGTAGAAGGGCCTAAGTATCTAAAGTTGGGGTCCCTGGGACCCTGTTCCCCCCACTCCCTCCAATCATTATGCCAGGTGGGGGTTGGGGAATTGCTGGTTCCACTGGACCCCCTACCCTGGGCCCCAACCCTAGCAACACTATGGGGGCCCTAACCTAACAATTGACCTACCTTAGACTCTTACTCCCTACCAAACCATGAAGCGAGGGGCCTGAGGTAGAATGCGCACCCCCTAACTAGTGGGGTACAGGTCTATCCTATCATCTGAAAAGAAAACAACACATTTCAATAAAATAAAACGTCAAACAAAACAATACAAATCAATAATAAAATAAAATAATAATCAGTAAAAAAGCAAAGAACCACTTTTCCGCTCACCACTCCTGAAGTCTTCTCTTCTGGCAAATGTTGTCAGTGCCGTGATGTCCTCACTCCTCAGCTTGATCCAACATAATCCTCAAGAATCATCTGTTGTCATATCAGACTGATCTTTTGGTTCATTTTAAGTGACTACACCCATAGCGCAAGTGTTTCCACTCATTGTTAATAATAGTATTACAAGAACAATACTTCAATGTTTATTGATGTTGACAGACACACTAGGGTGGACACAGAAGTCCAACAGTTTTATCCCAGGATCCTCTTGACCTTGAAAACCCTCTAAACTTTGTGTGTATACCTGGGGGGTTCCCTTTCCGCTGTTACCCCTAGTAACAGTTTTTCTGGCACATGAACCTTTCTTCCTTGTCCAGTTATTTTACTCCAGGGATGTAGTGTTTAAGGATGACAGTCATACTTGCTAGATTTTGGCAATTTTAGTGGCTATGCCTTTGTCTTCATATGTATGTATGTTATATCTTTGTATGTTTACCTAACAGATAAAAAATGGCCTCATCCAGCAAATGCAAAACACAAACAGAAATTTCCAAATAGAATTTTAATTGTTAATAACTAAATTGGAAATGTCTGGTACGTTCCTTGTATATTACATGATTGCAAGGTCCTCTAAAACTTTATCCTCACCCTTTATTTGGTAAGTCACAAATTTGCAGATTGTGTTTATTATAAATTTCAATGACCTTTATATAAAGTTGATTTCAGTGAAATTTACTAAACTTGAAAAAGTTGATATTTTAAAAAATATTTGTGTAAATATCGCTGTTCGATTGGTAAATATCGATTGATGCTTTTAGATAGATTTTTACCGATCAAAACGTTTCAACTGAATTTTTCGATGGAAAAGTTGCTAAAGCTAAATGTAAAGTTACTTTTTCCTTCAAAAATTCCAATAAAAAAATTCAATGGAAACATTTTGATCGGTAAAAATCGATCGAAAAATATTCACTTATATACAATTAGTGGGACTTTGTGAGGATGAACTAGGGACAGGGAGACATAGAAAGGGATGTAATATT
>WMED01027766.1:0-10564 GCA_019650415.1 Pipa parva | reverse complement strand
TTTCATTAGTACAACCTAAATTAGTATTAGTGTTTTGATGTGACAGGTGCACTTTAATGTTGTCTCTTAGGATGTAGCTTTAATTAGTCTTTGCCATCAGGAATAACAGAAGAAAGTCAAAATGCTGAAATACATGAACTTTAATAACCAAACTGGAGAAACATAAAGTTAATGAACATCTAAAAATCAATAAAATAAGAAAACCAATCATTTCTGTAAAATATTGTTGAATTTCGCAGTTGCGTTTTATTTTTAAATCTAAAAAAGAAATCAGTCTATTTAAAACTTAAGCAAAGTCTTTTTTCTAACTTAATCTTTACAAAAAATACTAAACATGGTTCAGACTAGATGTCGACAACACGCATCTTGATTTTGTAAAATACATTGTAGCGTTTCCAACTAGATCTTGATCAGGTTCCCTTAAGCAGCAGAATTATAACATCAAAAATATGCCACAATTTACCCTGCCACATGGTTTCATCTGTATTTAAATTACACATTTCCAATATTCTTGCTGGTAACATGATGTGACCTTCAAATTGCTTGCCTTTATCTTTCAGTGAGAAGAAAAGATAAATGCAATGGCCATTCACATATACATTTTGATAAGATAACTATAAATAACACTCTTGAAAAAAGAAAGTAACTGGATTTTTTATATGCTTTATTAAACAACATGTATATGCGCAATAAAAGGCACTACAGTATTGAATATGTATTTCTCCTTTGGAAAGACACGAATCATTCAGTGAGCATTCATACTGCTTGATGTCCTTGTATTGTGTAATGTTTTCATTATTTTCTCTATTATTGCATTACTGATTTATTAGTTTGTAGATTATTTTCTTTCTTTTTTTTGCATCTTCATGATATTATTATTTTCACTATTTTTAATATTAATATTGCATCTATTTTTTTTTAATAACAGATAAACAGAACAATTTAAATGCAAAATGACAGCATTAGGCTAATTATTTTTTGTGTGTAGACTAAGATGCATTTATATTCTACTGTGCTAGAAAATCTTTTGGCAATTTAGTAAACTAAAGAAAAAAAGTAATTTCATTGGATTGATTTTAGCTGTTTCTAAATAGCCCAATACCAAATTAAGGTTTCTTTGCATATTTAGGGGAATATTTATCAAAGTGCATATTGTTGCATAAATGCATCAATTTGCAACAAAACGCTGCTTTTCCAACTTCACATATTCAGCAAAGATATTTATATTTGCAATGTGGTGAATTCACATACAGTTCAACGGTTAATCATATTTACACAGCACTTTGTATATCTATGATTTACACAAACATTTTGGGTATTTATCATTTCAGGAAAGTATGAATTTTACTGGGTTGCAACTTAACACAATTATGAATTTGCATCAAAGCCCAGAATTGCCAGTTATAATATGCAAATTTATTCAGATTCAACTTGAATAGAATCAGAGACCCCGAAGTAAAATGTAAGATAAACACAACTTTTTATTCAAAAATTTTTTTATAATGTTTATAGGGATTTGTTGCCACTTCGAAAGGACTGTCACAAATCAAATTGTACATTTCATGGTGACATGCAATACCAAAAGATGCCTTATTTTAGATATTTTTACCTACTGTTACAACTCCTAATATACATATCTGATCTGGCTATATATGGAGTGCAAACACTTCAACAATCCCTTAATTTAGCTTTTTGACATTTCTCCTATAACAATTACCACCCACAAACTTTATAGAAAAGAGGCACCGAAAGGCACCAAACCTATGGAGTTCCATTACTAGAAAAACCATTAATAAAAACACATGCAGACTGCCTCACATTCTATGCATGTTTGCCACATTCCAAAATCTCTCTAGTTGGGACATCCCCTGCCAATGTGCAGTAAATAGGAGATTCACCCTCTGTTTCCTTTGAAGGTTGTTTTTGGAACACTACAGTGTTGAATTTTGGAGTTTGTAACAGTTTTTTTTTCTTGTTCATCAGTATGCATGTTCAATTACTTTATTATTGAGGTTAATCATTACTTATCACTGCATGTTGCTTATGTTTCACTAATGAGTTCCCATTAACTTATCCTGTGCATGTATCAATGCCAACCTACCTATATACCTATAACATTTTCAATCAGCTCTGAATTTCAATGCTTCAGTCTTACTCCATAATATTCGGAATTCAGAGGTGGTTAACTGGAGCCAAAACCTCGCCAAATTATTTTAATGATGCCTACCTAAAAAGAACACAGGTACCTCTGGTCCTCCATAGAAAGGGCACAACTTCATATTTTCACTAATATCACTATTCTAAGAAGTCATAAAACAAACCAGTATTTCTTGGACTCTGTGGTGAGTGGGAGGAGTCTGGATGTATCTTGTAGTGACATGTCACTGATTAGTAGCCCAATATAAGCAGTAACATTTCAGTAAAATATATGGACCTGTTCTAGAGCTTTTCAGAACAGCAATATTCTTGGAAGTAAGAAGGTGTATTTTGTGTAGCAGACTTATATTTTCCAACATTGCAGAAGTTGTGGCTTTGTCAGTAGAGAAGGCAAGGCATAATACAAGCTGCATATGTTGTGATAACATTTTGTTACAAACATGTTAACACTGTTGTATTTAGGAATTATTTTATGTTATCATCCTACTAATATTAACATGTAAAACATTAGTAGATTAAAAAAAATTGCTAAACAGAACGTGTTGTGATTTAGAGCTTTCCAGCAAATGCTAAAACATTAGATACATTTTGTATGTGATGAATGTGGCAGTAATAGAAAGATCAAGTTGTTCAAGTCTGTTTATTAGGGTGGTGTGTGGGTGCTGCCTGTGTGAACGTGTGGGGATCATATTAGGATTAAATGTGGTCATATTGAGTAGAATTGTATTGGCTTCATTGAACACGTAGCAAGTAGTATGTATTTTTTTAATTTTTTTTGTTTTGATTTTTGTAAAATATTAATGTTAGTCATCAGTATGAGATTATTAGTTGTGAATTTGCTTATTTATGAAAATGTTGCTAAAATTTGCCACATTGTCTATGACTATTCACTATTGACTACTGAGTATGTCAGATTAAGCATCAAATAAAAATTGCGACCATTTGCCAAGTTTGTTCAGTTTAGTGAATATGCAGAAATATTTTGCATCATGGCAAATGGTCACAATGTGTATCCACTTCTGAAGGTGACTTCACATGAATAACTCCCATAGGGCAATATTAACTCAACTCAAAATTTTGTCCTTTTCAAGTTTATTCAATGTAAAAACCGGCATTCGGGGAAAACATTTTGATCAATATTTTTCAATTGATTTTTTCGATTGATGAGTAGCCTAACTTTACATAAGTTATTTGGCTACTTTTCCATTAAAAAAAAAATTATTGGAAAATATCGATCAAAATGTTTCCCCGAATGTCTGTTTTTACATTGAATAAACTCAAAAAAGTTTAAAAAAAAATCACCTTTCTGAGTTTAGTAAATTTCGTCATAGTGTAGTATACCATGTTTTTATTTAGTAAATCTATTATATTTCATAAGCTTCAGCTATTTGGTACAATACATCATAACCTTCACATTATCAGGGGTTTATGTTATGTGGAAACTTTTTCCAATTAATTCTATATCATTTTTGCTGCTAAAAAACAATGATACATTAAAGCGAACACTCTGATTTATACATAAGAAGTGCCATATTTATGTCAAGGTGATATTCTTGATGTTGTCTAGGCTCAGTCCTCGGGGGTTTAGTTTATATCTTTATGCATGGTATCCCTTTGTTTTTCATATATTTCTAGTAGATTTACTGTGACCCTCAATACATTATTTTTAAATGTGTAAAATGTTTGTGTGCCATGAGTTTGAGGTTACATTTACAACTGAATTTGGATGAAAAACGGCTCTCTATGCATCTTATATCAGGAGGCAGATGACACAAAACAATTACAATTTTAAATTCACTACCAGAGCTGATCATTCAAAATAAAATAATATAGCACTAGTAGTTCTAGAATCATTTTACTATAGTTCCTACAGAATATAAAACAAACTCCTGGCTATAGCTGTTATTTTCTCCTAAAACTCTTGTCATTGTGATATATTTTACTTAAAGGATTATGTTTCACAATATCTCATCCTAGATTAATCTAAATATCCCTATCATGAATCACTTACACCATTTATAACATAATTTATATTTATCTCTAAGGAGATATAAAAACTAAACCTACAGTATAATCATTTTATTTTATAATTTCTGAAAAGGATATGCAAGAATCCTTAACATCCTATGTGTTGTTTAGCAATAGTAGGCATATATTTGTTCTTCAATATCCCCTTGGGTGTGCTTTTAGATAAATTACTGAGAGCATTAGTCATCTGTTCTTGTTTGAATATTAAGTACACGTCCACATCCAGTTTCCCAGGAAACTTCAGATGGAAAATTCAAAATCAAACAACATTTACAAACCATAGGTATTACCCGAGCAGACTACATTTCAACTCTTTGTTAGGAATCTTATGTCTATTGGGACTTTAAGTAAGAGTGCTTATTTAATAAGTATTGTTTGCCGCTTTTATTAATCTCCCCTTAGCAGATGCTCTACTTTTAGTTTTAAACTTAATATTTGGATAGTTAAAATCCTCTCCAATTATAACCTCCGCCAGATCTTTTTATATTTCCATTAAGAACTTTATTACTATACATGCCTCATCCCTGTAAATTTTCTTTATGATGTGTATTCCTACCCACAATGACTCAGCATTGTCATTTTCCTCACAAGCATTTCCCTTTAGAAATTAAAGACAATTTATCATGCAGAAAAATTTCTCCCCCTTTTTCTTCCGCCCTATCCATCCATAAAATTATACAGCCTGGTAAATACAATACCCAGTCATGATTCATGTAGCCAGGTCTCTTTACTGCATACAATATCATACCTGGATCCCTCTGTCATTTTTAGTTCTAAATCTACTATTTTGTTTAAAAGACTTTTGCATTTACAAACATTGATTTGATTTGTCCCATGTGGGTTTGCTTTGTAATGAACATTTTTAATATTGCTATTTTCTGAGTATACATCTCCATATTATATATACTATCCCCTTCCCACTCTACCACATGACACCTTGGTTGACCCAGTTTCATTTTTAAAAAGTTTAACCCAGTATTTCTTTGTAAGCCCTCCTTTCTCTATGTTGTGTTTAAGCAGCATTGCTTTATTCTCATTGAGGCGGAGGCCATCTGTAAAGTCACCTCAGTTCTCCATTATCTCAAAACCCTACTTACTACACATGGTAAAACCCTCTCTAATTTACCTCTGCTTTCTTGTCATAGTAAATGGCACAGTATTTTATAAATGATTAACTTAGAGAACCTTAAGTTTTTTTTTTAAATACCAGAAATGTTTTTTTAAAAAGTATAACAGTAAATATATATGTGTACTTGCAAGTAAAATATTGAAAATAATACATTCATTTTAAAACTTTTAATTGAAAATACCATTTCATCTTAACTAGCCATGGGATTTAACTTTAATAGGAAATGCTTGACATAAAAACAATATTTTAGTTTTTATGACATATTATGTTTCCACAGTATACAAAGATACAGAAAATGTAATCATTAAGGGGCTTATTTAAAGTACAAATTTGGTGATTACTGTCAATTGGTGTCATTTCGGGTGCTAATTTTCTATTGCTTATTCACTAAATTGTAGATTCCTTTGGTGAAGAAGCCAACAGCATTGGATGAGATTTCTTGCCTTGTGTGGGATAGTCAGCCAAATATTAGTAGGATGCAAACTGATGTGCAGTAATGAGGATTCCACTAATGAAGTTCAGTGACATCATCTTCACAATGTCCTAATAACTTTATTAAGTAAATAACACTTTACTTTCTGTGTCGCCATATTCCTAGTTCATAACCTCAGTTGGTCACAGCCTTTAGTGTCACTTTTAAAAGAACAGTCAAATTAAGTATGAGGGGGGAATTCACCAAAGTGTGAAGTGAGGTGCGGATCCTTCGCCTCACTTCGGACTGACTGAGATTCGCTCGCTGATGTCCTGCATGCGGACATCAGTGAGCACATTAAAGGGATTCCAGTCTCGGCGAGACCACTCGAGTCGCCTCACCGAGACTGGAATCCCTTTAAAGCGTTTGCTGATGTCCACGTACATGACATCAGCGAGTGCATAACAGTCAGTGCAAAGTGAGGTGAAGAATCCGCACCTCACTTTGCACTTTGGTGAATTCCCCCCTTGAATGTATGTATAATTTTATTTATAAAGCGCCACAAATTTATGCAGCACTGTACAATTCAGCAATACAAATATATGACACGCCCCCTTCTATATACTGCTATGGGCAGTATAGATTTAGACACGCCTCCTTCTCTAACTGAGTTTTCTTTCCACAGCCAACCGGCATTTCAGATAGGAGAAGGGGGGAGAGATCATATTTATATTTTATGTTTAAGTTTAGGTTTATACTTTATAAATGTAAAATATATGTATAGTTTTGTCCATAACTTTACTTACACTTTAATGAAAGTCAACATGCAGGCATATGCAAAGTAATTCAAAGGGTGCCGAAAGTCTGCAGCCATCCATTGTCCAAATTGGTAGTGAATTCATCACACTGCAATGATTACTGAGGGGGGAATTCACGATTGTGCGAAGTGAGCTCCGAATCCTTCGGCTCACTTCGCACAGACTGATATGCACTCGTTGATGTTCTGCACGCGGACACCAGCGAGGGCTTTAAAGGGATTCCAGTCTCAGTGAGAGCACTCGAGTCGCCTCATCGAGCACATATCAGTCTGTGCAAAGTGAGCCAAGGATTCGGAGCTCACTTGGCACAATCATGAATTCCCCCCCCTGAATATGCAAAAATGGGAAAGTGGCAAATGAATGCAAAGTGGACCTGTAAGTGATTGTTTGGAAATTCTTTTAAAAGCCCTGAAATCATGACCCATTATCTATGTAAAAATATCTCCACCTTTTTAACTTACTGTTATTTTTTGTAAAATGGTTCTTGATTTGTATTAATGGCACCGAGGTTAAGTTATATTTTGGAAACTAGACAAGAGCATGTGACAAAAACAACCAAAAAATTAGAGATGAGTTAAAAAGATATATTTCTTGCATTTTCATTTTACAATTTTCACATGGCTTTTGAATGTGACAGTTTAAATTGCTAATTCACATACTTCTCCCAAAAATAAAAGTTTCACACAAAAAAACAAAAATTAAAATTCATAAAAACATGGCAAATATAATTCAGCAAACGCAACATATGAAAGACAACAATTCTTTCAAATAACGTTTATACAGTATCTAAAAGTATTCAGCTCAGTCATCCTCAATAAAACCTTTTGATAGCGTGTGATTATACAGCATATCAACACAGTTATTGATTCCCAAGCTATTTAGAAAAAAAATACTGCACCTTTCTCTCATCTTCTCATATCAAGATCCAATAATTTCAGCAATATTAAGCTATTTGAGTAGAGTTTATATACCTACTGTGTGTCCTGGTTGATTCACTGTTCAGTTGTTAAGCACTAGATACAATAATTTGTGTCTTTCATCTTATTACTGATCAATATAAGCCTCTGTGATTTATTTACACATTGAAAAGAATATTAAAAGATTTATTTTTGTGTTGCTACTTGAATGTTTATAAGCATTATAAATCCATAAACAATGGATTTTAACTTAAAGCACTTGCAAAACTTAAAATACTTAGGTGATTTATCAAGCATTTTTGGGATTTTTAAAGATCGAAAATAACTTTTTGATATAAAAAAATGCATAAAAAAGTTATTTCTTACATGGCAAAAAGAGTATTTTTAAATAGGCATTACCGACATAATCAAATAAAGTCTGTTCTTCTAGCAATAGGCTTTTAAAAAACCTTTTCGACTTTGATAAATATCCCTATATAGTATCTCCAAAGAGAGACCATATTTTTCCCAGTCTTGGAGAAATACTTTATTTAATAAATGTGTATTAAGATTGGTTAGTTACCTCAATGGTTTTGAAATTGAAACAGGAGCATATAAACCTTAGCTGTTTGCCAAAATGATGCTAATCATAATTATGTCTCCATTAACCTTCCTTCTGTAATTTAGTTAAAGCTGTTTTCAAAGTCAGTAAGTTCCTAACCTATGCAATCAATGAAGATTAAATAGAAAATATTAATCTACTTATTGCACAAAATATCCATATTTAAATGAAAAAAGGAACTTGTTCTGAAGGGTCAGCATTCTGCATTTTACATACTTTTTTCTATAAAAAAAGTAAGCATTTTATTTAGGTAAATAGATGAATATATCTTAATATTAGGAATGGAGTTTTGACATTTCAACAATGACAAGATATAAAACCTGGCAAAGATACAATTAAAAGACTGGAATAAATTTTACAACTCCAGAACCATGTTTAGTTTGGGACATATTTTCAAGGTATAAAAACAAATCAAAATAATTCAAATAGACCTTACCATTATTTCTTTCATTTTTTATATAACTGATATTTCTCTGTTCAAATTTTCTTAAATGGAAAAAAAAATATGTACTAAAAAATAAGTTAAAGGAACAGTTTAGTCACCAACCGTTATTTGCCAGTCTATTTGGCATTGCTGACTAAAACTTAAATAAATGCTTTTTGAAGAATAATTTGACTGAATTGACTGACAGGCTGGATAATGATAAATAACCAATCAGAAACTTTAAACTGTCATTCACTTGTTTTTTATTCTTAAAAGTGTAATTAACCCAGCAAAAGCAATTGTTAAAGAAAGGGCTGAAATATTGACTTTGTTTTTATATGCTCTCTCTCTCATGCCCTGTATCAGCGCGCTATTGATACTGTCAGCATACACTATTAGCTGTAACTATTGTAACTGCCCATGGTAATTCATTAACTATTAATTTTGACCTTACTGAGACACCGTTATGTCAGTGGCAAAAGAATGCTGCATAAATCCAACTAGGAAGTAAACACAGAAGAGCTGTATACTGCTACACAGGAGGCACAATTAATTCCTTTGCTCACATAAAAGCCTGACTAAGTATATTAAAATAAATGTATTATGCATTTACAACAAACATTACTCTTTATTAATCGGGCTGGACTGTTCCTTTAAATAAGTGCTAAACTTTGATTTTGCTTATCAATAAACAAGCCACAAAAAATTCCTCAAGTTTGCACATTGTTCCTTCAAAAACCTGTGTATGTAAAGCAACATATCTTCTGCCACTAAATTTTCTATATAAGGTAACATACAGAGAGAGTAGGTTTAAAATCAGTGTCTGTCTCAGAGTCTTTATTTCCCACTGAAATGAAAGTTGAGCTCTGTACTCTGTATGCTATATTTAATGTTCAGTCTCATCATGGAATGTAAATCCGTGCCCTTTTGTAGTAGGGGATAGTCCCCATTTATATTAGGAGTGTCTGTATTTTTAAATAAACATATGGGTGGCAGAGGTTCTTATTTCAAATAGAAATAGCTTATTCACAGCACACCAACATATACACACATTTCCATAAGCAACTAAGGAGCAGCTCTCCCCACTTGCTGGCCATGTGCAAGCATTCCACTTAATGGAAGTTACTTAAAGCAGAGGTATCCAAATGGCAGCCATGGACCACTGCTAATCTGAAAGTCCCTTGGCACTGGGCCACCTGATGGCAACCCTTACACAGGAAGCTCATCGCCATCATGTGGCCATCAGCACACATTGCAGTTACCATATAACATTTTTCATATGACATGTGCAACACATCTACACATAGGACAATGAAGGGGGTTATTCACTAAGGTGTGAATTTGATTGTTGAATTCACAAACAGCGGATTCCCATAGCAAATCTGCCACAATTTCTCCATTGTAAAGTCGTGAAAATTTTCCCATAATAAAGTCACAGCTGCAACAGTATTCTCATTATAAAGACGTGACTGTGACAGTAGCAGCCTATTGTGACTGTCTCTATCTGGCAAATTCGGACATTAGTGAATAACCCCCCTTAAATCTTTTTGTACTTTCTCTTAAATGAAGTGAAATATTTTCACTTTCCTGCACGTGATTAATATATTAGTTTTAATTGTTGTGATTATGCTTTATCACCATATTAAGGCAGGATATCTGTAATATCACCATTTAGAAAAGAATAAAATATTTCAAAATAAAAATTCATTGAGAGAAAACAGTAGTAAAATCAAAA
Source organism: Pipa parva (assembly GCA_019650415.1). Classification (NCBI taxonomy): domain Eukaryota; kingdom Metazoa; phylum Chordata; class Amphibia; order Anura; family Pipidae; genus Pipa; species Pipa parva. The sequence goes on along the minus strand of WMED01027766.1, from coordinate 343 downwards.
TTTGCCAAAAAAGTGATAATTACAAAAGGAAGTAAACAGTGATTTAGAAAGGACTTTTTAAATCGGCAATTAATGCCAATATCAGTATATTGCTGATAATTGACTACCTTTACTAAATTGAAAAACTTTTTTAGAAATATCCCCCATTATCCTTCCCTCTTTTATTATTGCTTATTGCTGTGTGATTTTTGATTATTATTAATAATTATTTCAATTATTATCCCATCTGCAGTGCAGTGCTGATGGTTTGGATTTTTCAGTAAATGATCAAACTCCTTAACATTTGGGGGCATATTTACTAAAGTCGATATCCTCTATATCGCTAATATCGCCAGATATCGCC
>WMED01027765.1:0-10564 GCA_019650415.1 Pipa parva | reverse complement strand
TGGTGTGAAGGGTAGATTCATGTTTAGGTTATTTATTAGATTATGAACCTGTTTCCAAAATGGGTGTATTAGGTCGCATGTCCACCACATGTAACATGCTGCCCACTGCTTCACACCCTCTCCAGCAGTATTTTGTTTGTTCATGGTTAATTTTGTCATTGTGGTGTTAAGTACCACCTTGTTAAGAATTTGATGTGTGTTTCTTGGTGGTTTGCGTTTTTGGAAGCACCTTTGCTTACTTGGACTGTGACTGTTACCTCCAGCTCCTCTTCCCATTTTCTCATATATGTCAGGTCTTGGTTTTGATCTGACAATGATAATAGTTTATAGCAGTCTGACAATACTCCTTTTCCCTTAGTGCTGTGCTTGTAGAGGTGCTTTGTCTTAATGTCCTGTAATTTGGTGTGGTTTTCTTTAGGTAGCTTGTTAGTTGTAGGTATGTAATTTTTGATGACTCTGTTAGTGTATGTTGTGTCTTCAATTCTTCAAATGTTTTAATGCTGTTACATAGAGACATTGAGTTCAATTTTGTTATTCCTTTGTTCACCCATTCTTGTATTTGGAGTTGCGGTATATATTGTTGGAATACTTTTTAATGGTGTAATGGGTGATGGGAATTTGCTTAGTGTTTTTTTGTTTTGTATTGTATTTGATCCCATGTTTGTACCATTGTTTCTGTTAATGTTAGTATATGTGGTGTCTTTATTCTGTTTATTTTTTTGTCTGTCCATATTCTGGTATAGTTGTTTCCCCTATGTAGCTGTATTCAATGTCCACCTATTGCGTTTGTCCCGGTTCTATGTGCGCTCTTACTACGTTTTCTAGTATGGCTGCTTTATAGCATTCTGATAGTTCTGGGACTCCCAGTCCTCCCTTTTCCTTCAGTTTATACATTTTTTTTTTTATTTTTTTTTTTGTATTCTGGGTTTCTTATTTGTCCAGATAAATCTGGATATCAGTTTTGGAGGTATGTGTTGGGAATTTTAATTTGTAATGTGCGGAATAGATATAATATTTTTGTAGGATTGCCATTTTAATGGCTGCAATACGGCCAAGACATAAAATTTCAAACTTCATCCATTTCTCGAGGTCGTCTTGTATTTTTTTTTATAAAGTGGGGTATAGTTTAATTTATTGAGGTTTGAGGGTATTTTGACTCCCAGGTATGTGATGTGTGTTGTTTTCCATTCAAAGTTATATTGGAGTTTTAGTTTTTGTAGTTCTTCTGGTTGTATTTCTATTGGTAGGGCTTGTTTTGGTTTGGTTTATCTTGTATAGTGATGCTTTTATTGAAGGTTTCAAGCTCCTTATGTGTTGCCTCAATTGATGTTTTGGGGTATGTTAGTGTTAGTACTATGTCGTCTGCGTTTAGTCCTATTTTGGCCTGTTTATTTTGTATTGGTATTCCTTTTATTTTTGTGTTTTGTCTTGTTCGTTCTGCTAGGGACCCCAGTGACAGTGTGAATATCTGTGGAGACAGAGGGCATCCTTGTCTCGTGCCATTTGTTATATTGAATTGTGGTGATGTTGCTGCTGGTATTCTGACTTTGGCTGTTGGATTTGTGTACAGTGACATTATTGCGTTCATATAGATTCTAGTTATTCCGTATTTTTTAAGTGTTGGGTTCATGTAATTCCAGTTTATTCTATCGAATGCTTTTTCTGCATCTAGGGATAATATTATTGTTGGGTCTTTGTTTTTGTTGGTGACGTCTATTAATTTTCTTGTATTATCTGGGGCCTGTCTGTTTGTTACAAAGCCTACTTGGTCATTTGATATTAAGCTTGGTGTGTAGTGTGCTATTCTGTTGGCTAGTATTGATGTGTATATTTTTAAGTCTGTGTTGAGGAGTGCTATTGGTCTGAAGTTTTGGCATTTTGTTGGTGGTTTTCCTGGTTTTGGTATTGCACTTATGTGTGCCATTAGCATTTCAGCTTTAAGTTGTCCTGTTTCGATTGCATATTGTAGTGCTTTTGTGAGGTGGGGTATAAGTATTTCTTTGTATGTTTTGTAGTATTTGTTTGTAAATCCATCTGGTCCTGGGGATTTGATTAATTTTAGGTTTTTTAATTAAGTCGACCTCTTCTTCCATTATAGGTTTGTTTAATTCTTCTATTTGTGTATTTGTTAGTGTTCGGAGTGTCACTGAGTCTAAATATTCTTTCATTCTGTAAAAGGAGTCACCTAGATGAGTGGGTAAAATCTTTCCTTAGATCGAAAAAAAAGCCTTTGCTCCCACGGTACGTCCGTCGTGGTACCACATACAGCAATATAAATCCAAAAGGAAGGGGAGCAGACAGGCCGGGTAGTGAACTACCAGGTGATTTATTCACGTAAAACCTTACATGTTTCGTGCACAGTGCCCAATCTGGTGTTAAATTGAAATCTCCCATTATCAGTAATTGTCCTTATTTTATGTTCATTACTTTTTTCAGGGTTTTCTGTAAGAAAGGGATTTGATGTTCGTTTGTATATGTTTCTTGGTTTATTGTGCAGCATAATATGAGGAATCTTCCTTCTTTGTCTGCAATAACTTTGATTGGAGTAAATATACAACTGTTGCTAAGCAGTGTTGATACCCCCCAATCCGGTATAATTTTCCTGTCATAAAGTCGCGACTGCAACAGAATTTTGAGACGCGGAGCTCAAAAGGTTAGCCATCGCTGGTATAGTATGTTTTGCACTTGCATAGTGGATCATTTACTTGTTCGTTCTAGGATCAGCAGAAAAAGGAAAAATATATATTTGGGTTGGTATCGCAGTTATTTAGTGTCGCAGTGTGCTGCTCTGTGATTTTTTTTTGTGGATATCTTGGTAAAAAAAAAAAAAGCATTATTTAAACTGAAATGGAGGCATTTGAGAGTGTAATAGCTTTTATATTTATTATGAGGCCTTTTACACATAGTACTAGAAGGTGTGATCAGAGGGCTAATCTGCCACTGAGCTCAGTAACTGGGCTAAATCAATTTGTGGTGTGTGGGCATTAGGACATTGCTGAACAGTATAATACTGGCCACTGGTCCAAGTAACTAGTAAGATGAATGGAATGTCACTAAGTAGTTGATGTAATCAGCAATATAATTGGGCTAATTAATAATGAATACTCTAACTCAGGATAATGGGATTGTCAAGCGTATTTTTCTTTTGAACTTACCAACGACAGTGTGAATGCTCCCTCTCCATTCACATCACTTCCTGTGTAGTCGCATTTTGGGGGCAGCGTATAATATGCGGGCCAAAATGCGACACACAGGCTTCCGGACCCAGCGTAATGCGCATCATACGCTAGTGTGTCTGGAACTAGGCAAGTACCATCGGTTTGCATTGAGCCGTATTTTTTTTTTTTTCACACTAACATATTATGCACTAAGCATAATACGCTCGTGTGAACCTAGCTTTATACCTGAGCAGTTTGTTAGAAGTAAGTAGCGTGTGTGCGCGACAGAGAGGAACTGGTATATATACCTAAATTCTGGCAGCAAGTGGGTTATCGGGCTGTCTTGCTATTACTTTAATCACAAAAAGAACTTTATTAGTAACAAGGCCAAATGCTTTGAGACCAGACTTTTAGATGAAGCATAAAGGCAGTGGCAGAAGAGCAAGCAGTAAACGTTCAAACACTGCCTGCAAACTACAGCCTATTCATATTAATGGGCACTGTGATAAAACGCGTGGCAACCTTTCTAGACCTGTTTTTACTGCAACAAAAGTTGGCAAAAGTGTTTGGTTGCGGAAAACCACGTCTAGAAATGTCTCCATGCATTTTGTGGTGGCTGCCCATTAAAAGGACATTTTTATCAAAAACATGAAAATGCTTCAAAAGCATTTATAGTGATATATTTAATCTGTTTTTCCAAAGCAATAACAATCACTTGGTGACATTTTTATAGCTGCTGCCATGTCAGTCCAAATAGCAATTTTCGGTGATACTGATCCTTCCATTTGAGCATTTGATATTTCTGTGCAACAAGCACGGGTAGCTTGGAGTTGGAAGATAAAGCGATAACAACAAATCCCAAAGTTTTTTTTTCTCAATAGCTTAAAATGATGCTCTTCTAAAGATCTTTGAAAATAACCTATAATTTATGCATTTGTAATTTTTTTGTTTCTTTACCCCTTTAACTCTGACTGACCACTAATAAAATACAGCCTAATTCACCATTGTGAATGGTGTTATGCGCCCGCTGATGTCCTGAATGCGGACATCAGCGAGCGCATTGAAGGGATTCCAGTCCCGGCGAGGAGGAGTGCTCTCGCCGAGACTGAAATTCCTTTAATGTGCTCTCTGATGTCCGCGTGCAGGACATCAGCGGGTGCATAACACCATGTGCGAAGTGAGCCGAAGGCTTCGCAGCTCACTTCGCACAATGGTGAATTAGGCTGTCAGTCTTACAGGGTAGCATTTATTTTGATTTAGCACTGCTCAACCCTCTATTGTTAACCAAATAACAGGTATGATTTTTTTTTATTTTTTTTGCTCACTGAAGCTACTAACAAAAATTACAAAAACATGACTTGTAGGCAACTTTCAAAGACCTTTTAGAATATTAAAAAAAAAAAATCCACAGGTTTCAGTATCACTTCGATAAAAAAATAACAGAAGGGAAACGCTTCTTTTGGCTGTTGTAGAACTGCATTGTGGGTGATCTGTGGGAATATAGCTGTCTTAAATTCCTATTTCTTTGACAGATGGTAACCTTCATTGTCCATTATTTTTTTTGTTTGTTTGTTTTTTTTATTTGTACACTAACTATAGACAAGGAATATTGTTTGTTTTGGAAATTATATATCTTTTGAGCTTTGTCTTGCTTCTTTGGTAACCACGGGATGCTTAGGAGGTCCTCCATAATGCAGTTTTAGATAACACAAGCCATTAGTGTGTTAAAAATAGAAAGAAGAGATCTAACCTGCACTCTTATCTCGTCAGTGATACTCCAGTGAGTTAGTTAAAATGTAACTTTTATTAACTACTCCAAATAAGTTTAATCGCACAAAAGAAAATTAATTAAAATCCTCTGTGATAATCCTCTTATCCTAGCAGTATTATTATTATCACTAAAAAGGGAAGAAGATATGTAAACACCTCCCTTCATCAGGTGTAGGTCATGGATGCGGTTTGTTCCTTTTTGTTATTTTTTCAGTAGATAGACATTTTTCATCCTTAGGCTAGGTTCACACGAGTGTATGATGTGCAGCGAATCATACACTTGTGTGAAGAAAAAGAAAAGTGCGCTGAGCGTATTTTTCAATTGTACTTACCAGCAACAGTGTGAACGCTCCCTCGACGTCACTTCGTATGTGTCGGATTTTGGGCGCGGCATATATACGCTGGCCAAAATGCAACACACAGCGTTCCGGACCCAGCATAATGCGCATCATACGCTGGTGTGTCCGGAACTAGGTAAGTATCATCGGCTTTCATTGGGCCATATTATTTTATTTATTTATTTATTTTTTTTACATGAGTGTATGATGCGCTGCACGTCATATGCTTGTGTGAACCCGGCCTAAGGGTTTATATAAATGTATAATCTCACTACTAACACACTAAAATGTCAAAGGAAAAGTTCCTTTTTTTTAAAAAAAACATATGTGATATGTGTGCACATTGGTTCAGAAACGGCTATCCATTGACTTACAATAAAGCCTGTAAGTCACTGGCTACATAGCTCCCTTCTAATAAATAAATCAAAAGGTGAACTGGAAGAGAATCAAGAGTTCATTGAACCAGAAGATACATAAATCCATGTTTATAACACCGATTCAATCTTTATAGTTGATTTTTTTTCTTTCTCTTTGCTTTATTACTTTTCTTGCGTGACCCATGCTACATCACATGGAAATATGAACACTGGCATGCATGTCCCCCCCCCCCCCCCCCCCCATTCTCCCTTGTGGCAGAGCACTTTGTATCTGCACAGTGTGAATGACCTAGTTTGTAGTTCTACCCTTGCAAAGGGAAGGTTTGTTCCAGAAATAGAAGCTGGTAGGTTTTACCTGCTTTGCCTTTGCCTGAAGGGGGAAATCAGATATTCAGTGCACCCTACTATGCTGTTGTTGTTTTTTTTTTTGTTTTGTTTTGTTTTTTTGTGTGAAACGGTGAATAAATCAAATGAGGAGAAAGCACAAGAAAAAAAAAATCCTTTTTCCTTTTTTTTTCCCCTGTCATTCTAATATGAGAATGTTATAATTGACCTTGTCCTAAAGCAAGACAGCCTGATGTTTGTCATCTCCCTGGGGAAGTCAGGGTTTGGTTAGACTTCTGCTTTTTCTACTGCATCATTGCTTTACTTCATCCTTGGAATGTGTGTCAGTATTCTTATTGTGATTGTCCCAATGTTATAACGCATTAAAAGGGTATTGTAGAGCTATTCCATGTGGCCCAGACAATAGCATGACGTTTTTGGACATAAGAAAGCAGTATGTAGAATAGAATTTGCACACACACAAATAGGATCCGGCATATAACTTTTTTAATCAGTTCAGGTCTATAAAACAACATTTCTGGGGGATTGTCAGCATAACAAAGGGTGGTTTAACCCCCAGAAACACTGCTTTGTAAACCTGCATTGATACGGATCCTACTTGTTTGTGTATCCAAATTCTATTCTACATACTGCTGCATTTATGGTGATGCGTTGCCCCACATCCAAGAATTTAGCACCACTACCTGTGAAAGTAGTTTAGATGTGCACTTCCACAAACCTTCTGGAGCTTGGGACATAAAGTCACTGTTTTACATTTTTATCTTTTTCTATTGGCTTCGAAAGTTGCATTTCTGCAGCCTTGGGTGGCCATAACTCCACTTTAATAAAGGCCATCTATCAGGCAAACATGCTGTAGCATCGGACTGTCTGGTTTTGGTCCTGTGACAAGTGTATAGTATAGGTTTATTCTTTACTGTAGCTTGAACCTCACTTGATCCCTAAAAATATATTATCCAACTGGAAATTTTGTTGTATGAGGCAGAGTTATTTTGAGGCACCTTGATCCAGTGACTGGGCCAATGCCCATATTTGATGCCCAACTCATCCAGTTGCGATGCCTAACTCATCCAGTACTCCTAGGCTTTATTTGATCCATTGTAGTCAGTCATTACTATTGTTTTTAATCACTTGTAAAGATGTTTACCAGTATTACACTTTCATTCTAGTTTTAGGTGTTTCATTTTGAGTTGTGGCTTGCCTTAGATTTAGTCCATTTCTTGTAAAGAGTTATTGTCTTGCATTTTTCAGTAATCTTCTTCAGTTTCTAATACATCCGTAAAGAACACTGAACTATTGTTTTGTGACTGAAGAAATGCATTTTTGGATAAAATAGCTATTTAAAACTACTATTGTCTGCCTTTGATCAGATCACCGGGTTTTACGGATGAAAACAATGTAACTCTGTCATTAAATCAGGGTGTTGGCAAAGAGCCGGCAGGCAAATGCTATCAAGAAAAGTATCATAACGCTGTCTGGATTACAGTAATTTGTCCAACGCTAATCTGCTTTAGCAAACAGTGACTTTTATCAGTTTGTTAATCCAATCATCATTTATCTCCATGGACTTTGATTAAAAACTCATGGGAATTTGAAGCATTGTGGTATTAGAACATATACAGTATATACAGCAGTGTGAATAAGGCGTAGAGCAGGGGTCAGCAACCTATGGCTCTTGAGCCAGATATGGCTCTTTTGGTGTCCATATCTGGCTTTTTCACTGTAATGGGCAGTGCAAGCACCGCTCATTACAGTGTGCCGACAAGCGTTGAAGAGAGAGAGCTCTCTCAGCACTTCCGGATTGCTAGCCAATCCGGAGCCACTGATGTCACCGGCTTCCAGGTTGCTAGCCAATCCGGAGCCGCTGACGTCACCGCAAGTCCGGATTGCTAGCCAGTCCGGAGCCGCTTGTGACGTCAGAGGCTCTGGATTCAAAAGGGCTGAGGGAGCCGCACGTATATATGGCTCCCTCAGCCAAAAAGGTTGCCGACCCCTGACCTAGGGAGTAGTGGTAGTATCAGTGAGGTCTTGTGTAGATAATGTTTCTAGTGCAGTGATAGCCAACCTTTTGAGCTCAGTGTGTCAAAATTTATCAAAAAACCAAGCATAACTCAGGTGTCACTTTGAGAAAAATCCATAATTTTTTGAAAGTGGGACAACTCTCCTACTGAATGCATGGCACAAACGGCGCCATGACGAGTGTCAGCAAATACATCTTGATGTGTCACCTCTGACATGCGTGTTATAGGTTAGCCATCATTGTTCTAGTGTAAATAGCTGAAATTGCATTTATTTATGTTGTATACCACTTTGCTTTATGATCTGCATTGTACAGTGTGTTTTTTTTTCCATTGACTCTATTGCCACATCTCACTTAGCCACTTAACCCTGTGAATGATACGGTTTCAGATTCCTGCTTTACAAAAACTTTTAATATTGATCTGGGTCTATAGAAAAAGTGCTCAGGAATACTTTTGTTTGCTTAGCTTTTAATACATACTGCATTAACTGCATCTGATGAGTTGAAAGGGAGCTGAATTTCAGATCTGACAGGGTTCTCATTCATGATAAAGCATTCCAACACAGAAATATTCTGGCTCTACTGCACAGTAACATCAAGCCTTGTGTCGAGAAATAGCCTGTGGTGGTGAAAATGAGGAAACAAGTAATTATGGTTAATTATGTCCCTGTTTTGGTGGGACCGGGGTGTCTTGAGATAGCCACATGGATCCAGACCATCTTTCATTAAATCAAAATGTCTTTGACATCAAACGTTGAGTGACTCAATGGAATCTGGAGTGCTGATGTCGGAGAGCTGTTAGAATGACTGGAAATGAAGCTGTTTTTGTTCAGTAGGGAGCTAGTTCATTATGACAGCAGTGACAGCTGGTAAAGCCCTCTGCCAAGGAAGACCACACTAACACTACATTGTGTTTTCAAAATATAAGCAGCACAGATGTGTTATTAATATAGTATTCCACTTGCCATAATTGCTACTCACGTTCTACAGATTTTGTATGGAATGTTAAAAATACATTTTGTTATTATATACCCATCTGCAGGTGGTAAAAATGTTGTAAGGAAGTGTACTGAAATGCAAAAAATCCTCATGTGTACTGTTATCCCATGAGGACTATTGTAACTGCCTTCTCAAAGTCTTACCTGCTTCCCACTTCTTTCCTTTCCAGTCCTAAACTCATCAGCCATTCTCTAAAATATCTACCTGCTCATCCATGAAAAACATTACTCTCTGCAGTCCGTATAAAATGTGTTGCTGATAAAATTATTCATCTTACCTTTTCAAACCACTTTGATAGGCTTAAATATTTTCATTATCTCTTGTGTTCCGTGATCCCCCCACCTACGATTATTTCCTAATCCGAGCTGAAATCTTATTTTTCCGAGCACCAGCACAGCTGTGATATGTTCTACAACTGCAGTGGATAGTGTAATTACCTCCAGTGCTTTCTAGTCGCTGTTTTATCTCTGTAGGCAGTGTCTGACTGAGACATTGTCCCACCAGAGAAGCTAAGCTCAAGGGTCCACCACCTACTAATAAATGTATTCTTTTACTGCACACATTAAAGCTGCTAAACGCTACAGAAATGATCATGAGATGCATAAACTAATTTATCCCTGATGGTCCATAAATATAAAGACAGTCCAAATGTAAAATGCATTTCTTAAAGGAAAACTATAGGCCCATTGTGTCAAGGGATGGTTCTGGTAGAAGGAGGAGATACTCACCGGTCAGTGATTTGAACTCCAGTGCTGCTCCTGATCTCTAATTTGGTGATATAAGCTCCAGCGCTACCCCAACAATCAGTGAGAATCTCTCCACTCCACCTTGAGAATCACCCTTTGACCCTTTAACAAATGAAATGTAAGCTACACATTCCCTAGTTAGAAAAAGAGCACCGAGGACTTACTTGACAGAATGCAGCAATAGCACAAGTAGAGTGTACACACTGAACAGCAATAAGACAACCTGTGCTAGGAACTGCTTTGAATATCGATCAGACATGCCTCTAAATGCTCTGCAGTGCCCCATAGATACATGGCCTAGATGCTACGCAATGCCACACAAGCATGCCCCAAGAGCTCCACTGTGCAACACAAGCATGCCCCAAGAGCTCCACTGTGCAACACAAGCATGCCCCAAGAGCTCCACTGTGCAACACAAGCATGCCCCATGAGCTCCACTGTGCAACACAAGCATGCCCCATGAGCTCCACTGTGCAACACAAGCATGCCCCATGAGCTCCACTGTGCAACACAAGCATGCCCCAGAAGCCTTTTAGTACACTCACATAAATGTCCTCTATGAACCTCATGCTCTGAAGTGTTCTGCACATTTACAAATTACTCTGTAGTTGCTGCGCACATATTCCCATATACTCTCTCACGCACATGCCATATATTTTTAAAGGTGAAGTCCAGGACTGTATTGTCAAGGGGTAATTTACTAGAGGGAGATGCTTACCAATGCTTGGGTTAAGCTCCCACACTGCCCCTGCTGCCTGTATGCTGCTTCTGCTCTTGTCAGCTGCCACTATCCTCTGCTCTGATAATTGATAAG
>WMED01027761.1:454-10565 GCA_019650415.1 Pipa parva | reverse complement strand
TTTCATGATTGCACTATTTCAAATTATTCTAATTCGTTGACCAGCACTTGTATATTCTCTTGTAATCAGGTTGGTAAACTGCTTCTTTGTGTGACAACATGCAGTATTTTTAATTGTAGCAGAGAAATGGTTTCAGCAGTGTTAGTCCAATTGAATTAATTAGAAAGAGGACTATCGTAGTATTATATGATGCTTTATCTGGACTAATATTTAGACAAGCTTTCCAGAGATATTCCCTCTTCATCAGGTCAGAGTAGCACTATTACAAACCATTTCTCTACTACAGTGAAATTTGATGATTACTGTCTCATAAGTTAGCTTTTTTTAATTATTTTGAGAAGCTGGTTATAAAAGGTGCAGTAAGGAATCTAGTAAGCATTTTTGGGCTTCTGAACCCAGCAAGCAGTCAGGGTATTAGAAAAAGATTGTTTTTTTATAGGGGGTACAGTACATGTATAACATCAGATTTTGCTTGTTGCACTTGTATACTGTGTTTCCCCAAAAATAAGACAGCGTCTTATATTAATTTTTGCTCCTAAAGATGCACTAGGTCTTATTTTTGGGGGATGTTTTATTTTTGGGACACGGTACTGGTATGGTATATTTCTCGAACTGTATTGCAGCTAGGTCTTATTTTCAGGGGAGGCCTTACATTTCTAAGCTTGTAAAAAAATTGCACTAGGTCTTATTTTGGGGGATGTCTTATTTTCAAGGAAACAGGGTAGCTTTGGTGTGGTGAACTATCTCGTGTTCTAACTCAATGGTTCTCAACCTTTTTTGGCCGTGACCCCCGGCTCTGACGTCACCGCGCATCGCGTGATGACGTTTCGGCCGACGTCACCCCGCAGGAACCCTTATAAGAAGGGCCCTGTGGGCGCTTCCGGGTGTCGCAGTGGTTCTCGACCCCCAGGTTGAGAACCACTGTTCTAACTGGTTACAAGTTGTGTGTGAATACTCTCATGTACTGATTAGCTACAGTTTGGTATTGCCTGTGTGCAGTACTGCAGAACAAAAATAAGGATATAGCAATTAAATCCAAAGGAAGGGAGACAGACAGGCCAGGTAGTGAACTACCAAGTGATTTATTCACGTATCCCTCTTGCATGTTTCGGGCAGAGGCCCTTTATCAAAAGATTGGGCCTGTGCCCGAAACATGTAAGAGGTCTCCCTTCTTTTGGATTTAATTGCTATTTCTGGTACTACGACGGATGTATGGTGGATACAGAGGCCTTTTCCTATCTAAGGAAGGATATTTCCCACTCCCTTAGAAGACTCCTTGTATACAAAAATAAAGATATAGGTGCTCATATTGAAATGAAATGCACTTAAAAATGCCAGCACAGTTTCTGTTATTTTTGTTGAGGGTAAAATTTTCATTTCTTCCTGACCAAAGTGCCCTCTGTTTGATTCAGGTGCTATCTGTGAGTGCAGGGTGCTTTAGAGGTCCTGTATTTATTGTTATAAGGAGTAAAACCTTTCTGCTTGATATTGCAGTATTGTGCCCAGTACATAAATACTTTACATCTGTCTGCTAAAAGTGGAACAGGAGCTGCTGTTTTTGACTAATCAACATTGTGACATCTTTACAGTAACTCCTTATTATGAAATAGGAACCTTAGGCGTCAAGAAATTGGATTTAACATAATTTAAATATGGCTGTCATCAATTTATTAACTACAATAAACCACCTGGCTTGTTTATTGGCAGACAGAGTAACTTCATCTGCAATGCCAGTTTATAGTAAGGCTTTTCTCTACATGCAATGTGACAGCAACACACTTGGCCATTAATAAGATTGCAGCCCCCTTCAATGTAAACATGGATCATGCTGGGTACAGTGTTCATACACGGCCTATTCCAAGATGGAAGGGATGCAAGCACTACATGCAACATTGCACATGGGCAGTTTTCCCCTTGTGTTCAGCCTGAAGTGACAAGGGGTTGTAAAACACCTAATGATGTAAACGTGTTGCACTTTTTCAACTGAAAAAGAGAAAACACCTAGTAATGCATGGTGGTATATCAAATATAAAAATAATTTCTTTTTACAATGTAGCTAATGTAATATACTCTAAACGAGTAATATGTTAAAGAATTTTGGGAGGCCATGGGTGGATACATCTTTTTGTTGAAGTCTATGATTATTCTGTGGTATGTCTTTCACAAGGGCTGTATGGGATTACTGCTCGACTGACCTCCCATTCAAGGCTCCACAGAGTAGCAGGGAGTGTGAGGTAATGTACATGAGCATAAATAAAGAAAGTAATGTCCAGGCTGTGCTTATATTAGTGCTCACGCAATGTTTTGGGAGGGATTTCCCTCCTTGGAGAGTGAAGCAATGTCACACTGCAGTAAAAGCCTAACATCATCTTTTTTTTATTTTATTCGAATAGAAATAAATTGAAATTTGGAAATTAAATACCTTTTTTATTTTTTAATTTTTTTGGTATTTCATTACTTATCCCCAAACAACCATTTTTCTAATGCAATATTCTTAGGCCACGGTCACACTGGTGTATAGGTGTGTGTCATTTAAAAAAAAAAATTGTCGGGAAAATGCGCTATCGCATTTTACTGGTGTATTTTTGGGACGCATTTTATATATAAATATTAGTAGTTACGCGTCACTGTTCTTCCCTGTGTGACTGCTACTTACTGTTCAATTCCTATTGCTACTAATTGTGTGGCACTGTTCGTGTTTCACTCCTATGGTCGAAAAAACGCAACATTAAGGGGCTAATTCACCATTATGCGTAGTGAGCTGCGAAGCCTTCGGCTTACTTCGCACATGGTGTTATGCACCCGCTGATGTCCTGCACGTAGACATCATCAAGCGTATTACAGGAATTTCAGTCTCGGTGAGACCAAAAGAGTCTCCTCGCTGAGACTGAAATTCCTTTAATGCGCTCGCTGATATCCACGTGCAGGACATCAGCGGGCACATAACACCATGTGCGAAGTGAGCCGAATGGTGAATTAGCCCCTAAGAGCCCGAGCACATATTCCTCTCTATGAAATGCTTGTGTGATGTTGTACACGCAACAGTCATTACTTTCAGTGGTTTTCACAACATACTGTACATCATACACCAGTGTGACCCTGGCCTTAATGTTTTTTCCATTTCCAATTATCACCTCCTGAGTTATTGTTATAATATGCTCCTCTAGAAACACCTTCACCCAAGTCACAGTTTTAGTAATATTTAATGAATATTACAGTTGTTGTAACACTTGCATTACAATAAGGTTTTTGATGCAGTTTAGTAAAAGATTTAGCAATCCGGTAAAATTCTGCATTCAGTACTAGCCAGTAGATGTTTCCTGGGTTAAAAACTGCAAAAAATGTCTGAAACGTCACTAAGAAATTTGACATCTCACCTCGCTAAATGAGTGCTTTTAGCTAGGTGTCAGATTTGCAAGTTATTTATTGTGACAGGACAACACTCCCTAGCAATTCTTTACTGTCAGTCATATTGCATTTTTTTTTTTTTAACCTTCAGAGTGGTAACCTGACACTAAAATTTTAAGCATCTTCCTACAATTTACTGCTAAATATATATCAACATGGTAATTTCTTAAAAAAAGAAGAACCTAACTTGTAGCATCCATTCAGGCACTAGTCTGCATCGATGCTGATTTTTTTTTTTATGTATATGAAAAAGTTTGACATGACTGCTGGTCTGGGGCAGCTACAAATCTAACTTTAATGGTGTTTCGACTGTGGGAGTTATTCTCTATAGCAGTGATTTTCAACCGGGGTTTCCCGAAACCCAAGGGTTCCGCAGATGCAAGCCAGGGGTTCCCCGACACCTGCGGTACTATGGTTAGCCGGGATATGGTCCCGATCACTGTCACACAATAACCATGTCAGCGATCGGGACCCTGTTCCGGCTAACCTGCCTACCTGCATGCAGTATGTAGTTCATATAGTATGTAGTTCTGTATTGTGTGACAGTGATTGCGACAATATTCTCATTATAAAGATGTGACTGCGAAAGTAGCAGTCTGTTGTGAATTCACACCTTTACGCAACAATTCAGACTTAAGAGAATAACTGTATCTTTTCTCACAGTCCAAATATAATTAGACTGTGGGCCAGAGTTGGATACTTTAACCATAAGTCTTTTATTGGTCAATATTTACAGCATTAGTTTAAAAGACCAGTAATACCAGAGAGAAATGTTATCTTTGAAGTTGAATTCCTGATTTTGTTTGGTTGGTTTGTGTTTTTTTTCTTTTCTTTTGTCTTTTGTCTTCTCTGTCTCTGCTGGTTGCAGCCAAATTGGGCTTTCTAAGGCACAGCATGAATATGTTACTTAAACGAGTAAAGATGGCTGCAACTACAAGGACAAAAAACAAACTCAAAATAATTAAATTCAGAAATTCAACTTTAGATATAACATTTACCATTTTTTGTAATTATTGCCATGGCAATCCAAACAAGGTGCTTTCTTTACATATTGTTACCGGCCCCTTAAAGTGCCGTTAGAGTAATATAATGACCCAAAGCATAGTTTTGATGACATTTTAAGTTTAAGAAATTTATAGAAGCAGATAATAGCAAGTTAAAATTGTGTAGGTTGAAGAGTGAAAATCAAAATAATAACAGTTTCTTAGACAAAGTCTGATATAAATATCTTCCTCTTTACAAACAGCCACATTGAACCTGCATCAGGAGGTGAGTGGTTTGTCAGGATAATCTTTTTCAGAGGCAGTGGAGATTAGCACTGTG
The DNA here is from genome assembly GCA_019650415.1 of Pipa parva. Taxonomy (NCBI): domain Eukaryota; kingdom Metazoa; phylum Chordata; class Amphibia; order Anura; family Pipidae; genus Pipa; species Pipa parva. Next base: position 5,834 of record WMED01027761.1, on the reverse strand, counting down.
TTATCCAAAGATATAAGCAAAGACAAGTAGAGTACAGGTGATAATTTGCCCATGCCATGCCTGAAGAAGAGAGCTAAGTAGTCTCGAAAGCTTGCATTTACCATCACCATTAGCCAATAAAAGGTATCACCTGTACCAGGGATGGCGAATCTATGGCACACGTGCCAGAGAGGGCATGCAGAGCCGTCGCCAAGCCTGTTTTCAGTACAGGCTGCGGACCTGACCTGATAGTTTTCAGGCCGGGTCCGTGGCCTGCACTGAGGGAGTGCTCGCAGGGGAGTTCTCCTCCCCTTACATGTGCGCGCTCCTCCCCCAATGCCAACGTGATGACACTTCAGGCTCCGTGCCAAAAAGATTCTCCAACCCTGACCTATACTCTACTTGTCTCTGCCAGGATAATCTTAGTTCACAATGGTTTGTATCTGGGAATAGTTAGCCACAACAAATTCTTAGTGCCTCCTTTTTTTCCATTGTGGTAGCTTTTGACATGACAAGCAAGTTTGTTTAGTTAAGTGTTACAGGTTTGGGTTAAGAGAGCTGAACATGCTCAGGGATCAGTTGACCTTTAGAATAGTTACCGTATTTTCCGGCATTTAAGACGACTGGACGTATAAGGCGACCCATAACTTTTCCAGTTAAAATATAGAGTTTGGGATATACTCGCAGTATAAGACTACCCCTCTTCCAATGCAAATCCTGCTTGGATTGGTCAGCTCTCCCTGCCTGCCCAGCCCTCCCTATCTCCAAGATTATTAGAGCACCATCACGCTGTGCTGCCCCTATAAGCCCTACCCTCTGAAGGAGGAGGTTCTATCTTAGTGCTCGCCCCCCCCCCCCTCCTTTTCTCTCTCCTTACCTAGCTCCTCTGTTGCCCAGCTGTCTGTGCTGAGTGCTATAGCATTTCCTCTCCCCAACAATGATTAAACTTCCTGTCGCTCACAGGAAGTTACATCAATGCTGGGGAAGGAACACTGTAGCGTTCAGTACAGACAGCCAGGCAAATGAGGAGCTAGGTAAGGAGAGAAAAAAAATACCCGGCATATAAGACGACCCCTGACTTTTCAGATGATTTTCAGGGGTTAAAAAGTAGTCTTATACGCCAACAAATACAGTAATTTGTGTTGTACAGCTATAAGAAAATTGATTATCTTACAGAATCATGTCAAAACAAACAACCACAGCTGTTTCTGTTCGAGCACACAAAAATACAGCTAGAAATTATTCTGCAAAAATGTCCTTTGTTCTAGAGCATTACACACGCAGGCGAAACACATCATTGATATTTCAAGTCAAAGTTTCTTGTCATCAATTTGAGACACACCTGCCCACAACAATGGCCAGCTAGGTACTGGGACCTACCCATGTTTCTTGTGCTCTTTAGTAAAGAAAATCATAGAAAGATCAGAGAAAAAATGTTCAGAGAGAAAATGAATAAAACAAAGTTTTTCCTTCTTTACAAATGGGGGGGAGGGGCACTGTCACCAAAATATTCTTTATTTGTACCTTTAAAAAAAAAAAATCATGATTTAGAGAAATGTTTAGGAAGATGTTGTGAGAGTTAATCAGAAATATGATTTTAGGCAAAAAATGATGTAAAATATTAAGCAACACTCAAGCAAAATATTGAACACCGAATTCAAATCAGCCAAGTCTCTTATTTTTACTCCAACTAACTACATTACAATGATTTTACAAACTTACTAAAGTTGGATTAGCAGTAAAATGTCAATTTTGATTCATCTTTTCTACAAAATATATTTCTATTTAAATGAGAACTAAAGTGAAATATGAAATTACCTTCCCCCTTATTTGGCAAAGTTGTATCTTGTAATGAACCAGCTGCCACTCAGCTCCTGGAACTGTGAATCAGCACCTCTGCGCATGCCCCATTGGAAGGTACTATAATGGGAAATATAAAAGTAGGCTGCAGTGATGTCACACAAGGATTTCACTGAAACAGTGAAAGGTGGTCACTGTTAAGCATTAATAGCCATGAGTGTTAAAGGGGATATGTTACTTCACTTTAGTTCTCCACTAATAATACTGGAATACCATGTATGTATTTTTATAAAGCAGCACTGTTACACAGCGCTATACTCCGGATGCACCACGATTAAATGAAAAGGAAAACACTCATAGTGTAACTCTGTGTGTAATCCGGAGTTTATTAACAAATAAAAATATACTCATAAAATTCTCTCTTGTGACATAGCATAAAAAAGAGAGAGCATCAGATGGTGATTTCCTTCCTACGCGTTTCGCTGTATTAAAAGTATTTCAGCTTCATCAGGGAACCATCAATGTGGGTTTATTCAGATAAACCATTTGGAGTTTATCTGAATACAAACACCCTTTGGTTGCCTGTTTGTTAACAAGCGCATACAAGCATTATTGTGGTTGACATGGATATGGATCGCAATATTGGTTGACATACAAAGCGTTTTTGTTTTGATTCTCTGGTAAGTGCATATATTTGCATGCTGAAGGATTCACATTGCGTGTGCACCCAAGGTGTCTTCAAACTCCAGTTTTTGGATTTACACTGAGCACTTTATGTATATATAAGATACTGATTTATTCTTTGAAGGTTTTGTGGTCCTTCTCTATCCTTCCATATTTTGATACATTTAATGCACTATATAGTGCTTTTTTTTCTACCCTATTGCGCTTCTCTTTAGGTAGCAAGAGCTACTTTTGTCTGATATAAGTTCAGGAAGTTTATTATACATTTGTCTTTCATTCCGCACAAGGCAGATGGATTCAATAAAATAATCATGAATGAAAAATGTGATGTGTAAATCCCCAATACACACATGCTGCACTCATGATTTGTAACTTGTTACCCATCAGCTGATCAGTGTATTTGTGGTGAATGCTAATCTGCCATGCAGCTTGTGTATTTTGTGTGCTTTGATAGAGGGAGAGAATGGTATGATGTTTGGTAATTATTGATCTGCCAGTGATATCTGGAAATTGGGGACAGTTGATGAGGCATGGAAAGGTTTAAGAACCTTGTCCTATAGTATGTACCCTTAAAGGGACAGCTTCGCCAAAAAATTGAAACTCCCAACATAGTTTTTGTCTATGGCTGCAGGTTGATTTTCTAAACTAAAATATACTAGGTCACTTCGTATTAAATTCTGTTTAAAACAGAAAATTAATTTTCTCATAAAAAGGAAGTGGCTTGCCAACTCTGCATGAGCCCAGTGAAAATCATCCCTGGTCTGGTGAGGACTACAGCTGTGGTTTGATTCCAGTAGACTGGTAGCCTGTAGTGTGAAATGGATGCAAATGTATGCATCGCTCCAGTAAAGCTTGCATCTGTTGACTTCTGTAAATGCTGAATGCAAGTTCAAGCTCTATAACTGTAGTAAAAGTCTGTGTCTGTGGATGCAAGTTTGCTTTTGTGATTGATATGTGCAGTTCCATCACATTTACTCTATAGACTGTCAGTCTAATTCAAATTAATGGGAAAGAGGACTTATATCAACTGCTGTGTTTGTTTTGTGACCTTTTTCTGTTAACTAACACTCTGCCCTAGTTTTATATGGAATATTAACTATGGCAATTTTATTTTTTGCGTTACTAGTCCTTTAAACATAGGAAAAGGTTAACCATACATTAGATAGTGGTTTAGTTCTTTTTCCTGTTTGTAGCTCTCATTATATCCAGTTTTTGAAAATCTAGTATTGTGTTCACTGTGATCTTTCACAATCCTTACAGCTTAGATTTGACTTTCACTGCAAACTCTGTGAGGTTGACTGGAACATTGCAGATAAAAATGTTCAATGCTTGTCATACTGCTAAAATGGTTCAGCGTCTTACATTTTTGTTACCTATGAATTATATTTAAAGTATGCTTAATAGATCTGCCCTGGTACGCATGAGGAAATGTTAGATTTAAATGTATAGGTATGTGTTTGTATAGTTATTTATATACAAAATACAAGTTCAACATGTAGGATCATACTTGCCTGAATGTTCTTTATATCATAGCAATACTATACAATACCATTTTTTGATTGCAACATTTTTAGGTTTCATTGGTCCTTATGGGCTACTTTAAACTTTTCCAATATCCCCAGTGTTATGATTTATGTACTGCAGTGTCAGACTGTAAAATACTGCTTGGCTGTTCCTACTGATTAAAAAAGAAGAGGTCTGATGTCAGAGAAATGCTTGGTTCCTGCAACTCAAACATGGTTTTGATTTATATCAAATGACATGTATAATATATATGTATATATACATATAATATGTATATTCATAGACTGAACTTGTATATTTTTATCAGCTTTGTTCATCTGCTGCAGACAAAGGTCTGTCTAAAATGGACTGTTTTTAAAAAACATCAACTCACAATTCATGTGAATTAAAAAATCATTCACATTTAAAACATGTCTGCAAAAAGTGTGAATTTTAGGGAAATCAAAGGGGAACTATAGCGTATAAGATATTTTTTGACGTTTATCCCCCTAACCTGTAAGCAAAAAAAGACTTAATTAGGTTAAATATGTGTTTTTCTGATATAGTAAATAATTATTTCCAAGCACTAGTGTTTCGTTGAGAAGTACTATATCTGCCTGCATGCCCCGATCCCCCTGCTGTGTGTTATATTGCTAGCATCACATCTGGATATTAGAAAAATAAAAGATTTGGAAGTTAGGAAACTCCTTTAATATTTATAACAAAACAATAATTTTTCTTTTGTATTGTTATTACCTTTTTCTCCGTTGGTTTTCCTGCTATCACATCCTCATTTCCAGATTGTTTTCAGGGCTGGTATCACAGACCTGTTTAGTTGAATTCTTTGTGCAACTTTTTATATGTATTTTTATTTTTATTTAGAAAGCACCACTAGGTTACGCAGCGCTGTACAATCCAACAATACAGTTATAATACAGACAAGGGAAAAGTGGGTAACAGAGTGATGTATTTTGTTGATTATATGCTTGTAATTTACTTCATTTGTGTCAGGCCATGATTGAAACAAGGATGGAGGTCTCTGCCCCATAGAGCTTACAATCTAAATAGGAGGAAGCAGGGCCGGTTCTTCGTATGGGCGAAAGGGGCCGTTGCCCTGGGCACAATTAGCAAGGGGGCGCACGCACCGGCGCCTCCTTGCTAAACAGTTTAACTGAACGAAAATGACAGTCCAAGGAGAAGTTGGCGATTGTTCCTTAGCCCAAGTCATCCTCCCAGTAGGTAAACAAATGATCATGGCCGGTTCTCCATATGGGCCGATGCCCTGGGCGCCATTAACAAGGGGGCGCACGCACCGGCGCACAAACGCCGATGCGAGCGCCCCCTTGTTTAACCAATTGAAAGCCAGCCATTGTACTGGCAGTCAAGGGGCTGTAACGCTCCACTGGCCGGCACA
>WMED01027760.1:0-10565 GCA_019650415.1 Pipa parva | reverse complement strand
ATAAATAAAATCTGTTAAAAAGTGATATTGTTCAGATTAAAATCCCAAGTTCTCTATTCATATCCACAGTGACTTTTCCAGGTGATAGGCCATTTGTCAGTTTATAACTACAGTATTTGTATTTAGAAAGTAAAATTGTTCAGTGGGAAACACTTGTTTTGAGTTTTTAATTTCTTGAGCAAGTAAGTAAAGATTTCAGTGTGCTAAAAGTTTTCAAATTACGCGTGCATGTGTACAGTGAGCTCTGCAAAGCAAAAGTCATTTGTCATTTTAATGATAGGAAGATATCATCTTGTGCAAATCAAACAAGAATTGCACAGGGAAAGGGGAAAACTCCCCTAGTGTGATACTTTTTTCTCTGGAGAACTTCTCAGCTACAAGGTGAGACAAATCACCATGTATATAAAACCTTCAGGCTTGTTGCACACAGACTCAAAATTTGTCTCCACACCCTGCACCAACATTATCCTCAAAAGAGGTGTGGTCACCTCCTTTGTGCTTATACTTACCAAAAGAAAATTCTCACAATGCCTTCAAATAAAAACTGCAGGGCTTACACATTCAGAGGGGTTATTCACTAAGGTGCGAATTCGACTCAAATTCACAAACAACGGAATCCCATAGCAAATCCACGACAATTTCCCCATTATAAAGTCACGACAATTTGTCACGTTTAGATTGCGACAATTTTCCCATAATAAAGCCACAACGACAATTTTCCCATAATAAAGCCGTGACTGCGACAATATTCTCATTATAAAAGATGAGACTGTGACATAGCAGCCTATTGTGACTGTCTTTATCTTGCAAATTCACACCTATATGCAACAATTTGGACTTTAGTGAATAACCCCCTCAATCTCTGGTCTCTACTAAAAGAGGTCATTCAAGATTCAAAGGAAATATTGTCATTTAAACAATTACAAAAATTCTTTCCCCAAACGCTACCAAGTATATTTACTTATTTGCAAGTCAAATCATTCATAATGAAAATCTTCAAAAAACTCCAAGATTTAGACTTCTCACACCCGTTAGTAAGATGACACTATTAAACATTCAACAAACAAACCATGTCAAAATAAAGGCATATACAGAAGAGAAAGAGCTGGATCATCTATTAAAACAGGAATGACATATTGGACCAAACATTTTCCAACTATTACACTACAATACTTAATACAAGCTACCATAAAATCCAACAAAGCACTGAAATCTACAATTTATCAAGATTTAACATATATAATTCTTCATTGGACTTATCTTACACCCTTAAAGAGAATTCAGATGGGCCTTATAACAGCTTCTTCCTATTTGAAATGCAAAATTATAGATGCAGATTTATATCATTGTCTATGGTCCTGCCCACAAATTCAGCAACTATGGAAAGAAATACACCACTACTGTCAAAAGAAACTCCATCTGCAATTAGATCTTAATCCAGGGTGGGCAATCTTTGGAATTTACAAATTCTTAACTAAATATAATAAAATCCCTCTGATTAAGATCACTGCTGCTGCCAAGAAAGCCATTCTTAACCATCGGATAACCCCCCCAATAGAAATGGAATTTAAAAATTTTTATTTCTGTTTAAAATGGATTGGTTACATACCAAAACCTCATTAGAAGAAAACATTGAACATTTTATCCTAACCTGGAAGCCCTATATCAATACTCTGCCCAATACAATACAATCTCCAGTATACCTCATGGTACTCTGAAAAGTACTTGTAGGATCATTTCAAACTTTATTATTATAACATATCCCTGCTCTATATTTGTTTTCCTCATGGCCAGAACAGTTATGTTGTAAATATATATCTATATATATATATATATACACACACTTAATTCTAAGTTTAAACAAACCATAAGCAAGCTCAAGTAAACGGTAATGTTGCTCTTTAAAAAATTTTATTACAATGTACAGTTTCTGCTTGAACCTTTGTCTATTTTGTTTTCTCAAAATTTATTATTATTTATTATTTTATTGTATTAGTTGGAATTTATTACTATGTCGCAATAAAAGAAATTTAGAAAAAAAAACCTGGTATTTACAGTACAATAAATCACTACAGGAAGTTTTTAAAAAATATCCATTAAATCAGATGAAGAACTAGAAAATTGCTAGTTAATGCCTCCAAGGAGATGTGAATAGAGTTGAAATATCCAAAAAAATTAAGCAACTCAAAAGATGCGGAAACTAATTTACCTGCTTTTAGTGATCACGTAAACATAGAGAATGCAACCTGATAACCTATTAACTCCCTGCAACAATGGAAAAATTCAGTTCTTTATTGAGCCTTTACAGCTCAAATTATTGCTGTTAGAATACCATGAATTTGAGAGGCACAGTCAAGATTTTGCTAAATCCAGGAACACTTGTGCCAGTTGCACAGGAGACAGGGAACTCTTTGGATGACAGGGAACTTAATCTATGGCTCTTCACCATTAGGCATTAAAAAGAACCATGGCAGGTCACTAAGCAGTATTTTAGGATTGTTCTTCCTCTTGTTATTAAGGTTTTTCATTTTACGTTTCAAGAAAGGAGAAAAATTCAGTGAAAAATATTTCCATCGCTTTATTTCTTCTATGGAACTATGTTAGCACTTAACATTCGCATAACAATAGTACAATATACAGTATGGATGTAGTGTTTAACACTTTATTACAATATTTCCAAAATTACACATGAAAAAAAAAAAAAAAAAATCTTTTGAAATAAATCTGCTGTTGAATGAAAGTCATTAAAAGGCATTTTGAGAAAAGCATTTCTGCACACCGAAAATATTGCAATGCAATGGTTGCAGGATTTTGTACACAATTAGAATTAGAACTTGTGAAAACCTCCATAATAAAATGAATTTTACTTTACATATAAATATGCATGTTAAAAGACCTTGTACATAATTTATCTGGAAATTCAGAAATGCAGCAGGTGATTCTATTATAGTAATGGTTTTAATAATACACTATAGACAAGTCACACAAACTTGACTCTTTATGATGGCACATTGACTCTGAAAAATGTTCTAAATACATACAATTTTCACTAAAGCCATATCTAGTCCTTGTGAATATTTCCTAATTATACACTACTTTGCAATCTTGGTTGTTTTCTACTTGTTTAAACTGTTAAAAACACACATAAACAGCCTATATTCCACAGTGGACTGATGATGATCAATAAGGTGAAAAATCATATTTCCAAAACTGAAAGTCTATTTAAACTTTTTCAAAATTTTAATACAAAATGACATTTTGCTGAAATAGCCTGTATAGTGTGTGATTTTATTTTTTATCTATATAACTGTGTATATACTTTCCTTTACTACTCATTCTTCTTAGGTATGATTGTTCCTTTTCAAAGTACCAAAGTCTCTTGGTATTAGAATTTAAGACAACATGAAGATAAAGAACACAACAGTATATTTATTTTGTAGCTCTGAATTACCCTAAGGTAGAAATAAATTGAACAAAATCCAGTTATGTTTATTAGGAAAGTTTGACCACATATGACTCACCCTTTACATTGAAAGGATCATGAAAATATGTCTGTCAATTCTTATCACAGAGTAGCAAGGCTTTTCTCCCCTTTCTTAAGAGGTGCACTTAAACCCTGGCAGGAAATAGGGTAAAATACCCCATGAAAACTTCACAGCTACTAAAATAAAGTACGCCCAACTGCTTGTTCTCAAAGTGTCTACCTCCCCCCCTTGGAGATTGATTCCTAAAGAAACATATAAGTGGATCTGTAGCCCACAACCTTAGCAGGCACATTCCTCTGTTTTTCAGGATTTAATTCTGGCAGCTGGTATATAAATCCAAATATGTCCAGAAAAATGCAAAATTTAAATACATCATAGTAGAAGGCATTGGGCACATTCAAGGGGTGAACAGGCATTGCACTCAGGGTTTCATGCACCTTCTGGGGATAAAAAGCAGTTCCAAAACACTGAATTCATTTTCATGTGTGGAAAAGTGTACTCAAAATGAAATTTTAATTTCTAATTAATGGCAGTTCATTTTTGAGTCTGTAGTGACAAATACAAATCTTGAAGTCTTGTAATAGGTCATGCCACATGAATAAAAGGAGTAGTTTTTGCTAATCTAGGGTCAACACATCTTGGGTGGGATAGCTTTACATTTCAGGTAATGTAAGCAAGTACAGAAACAGCATTAAGTCCCAGTACCACTTGCACATCAGCAATGAAGAAAAGAACACCAGCGACTGCAACGTTGGAACTGAAGAAAATAAGATCACAAACAAGAAGCAAGAGGCATTGAGGGACTAAAGGCAGCAATCTGTAAGTATAACTAGCCTACCTAAGATGAATTACCCCTAGACCAGTGTGGTGAATCTTTTTGGCACAGAGTCACTCACCCAGCGCCATCCGCTAAAGTGCCAGCGCTGATGAGTAACATCATCACGCCTGCATCAGGGAAGGAGAGCTCCCCAGCGCAAGCGCTCCTTCAGTGTAGGCCACAGATCCGGCCTGAAAACTGTCAGGTTGGGTCCACTGCCTGCACTGAAGGCAGCAGTGGCGATGGGGAGCGTGCCATAGGTTCGCCATCCCTGCCCTAGATTAAAGGGCCCTTCTTGAAGGAGGATTTTTTTCAGTAATACAAGGACTATTGTAGAAACATTTTTACCCAACTCCTTTATTAAAAAAAAAAAAAAAAAAAAAAAAAAAAAAAAAAAAAAAAAAAAAAAAGACTACTACCAAAAAGTGAAAATGCCCATAAAGTATAATCTACACACCCTAAAGCTCTTTCTAGAAAACATGACATTTTATTTAAAAAAGAGAGGTTCTGTGGAGTTAAGCATTATATGGTTTCATCTCTGGCACTGCCCTAAGCAAGAAGATACATTTAAATACAATTGTATATGAGATATGGCATTGGTCCTTTTTTTATTTTTTAGCTATAGTAATTCAATACATTTACATTGCTAGCAACTCATAAATACAATATATACAAAACTTTACAAAATTATTTGAATATTAGGTACCTTTGCTTTTTAAGGGAAAAAGCAACTTCATTTTTGAAACATCAACAGTTATTTCTTGTCTTACAAATTAATACTGCTTAAGAAAGGTAATCATTAAATACCCTTGGATAAAAGGCGAGTTAAATGACAATAATTAAGGTATTTTATTGAATCAGGACTGTAAACACATAAGAAATAAAACATTTATTTAGCAACTAATAGCTCACAAAAAAAAAAAAAAAAAAAGGAGATTAGTATATGGGATCCTGGTAACCAAACTAAGCAATACTTAAAATGGCATATTTTTCTCAGCTATAAAAGAAATACACATATACAGCTTCTTTAGGCTCACTAGAAAGTTCATGTTCATTACAGTAAACTATTTAACTCAGAGTAAGTCTTACATGTAGTTAATATTTTTGCATATTTAATTTCAGTTTTTGGTCTTTGATTTAGGAAAATTCCAAATTTTTAAATACAATACACTGGATACCTTATTTGTCAAATTCTTGTTTTGCAGACTGCATTCACTAGAAATTTGCAAAAACAAGTTGCAATGCTAAAGGCGCAAAGGTCAGTTTGGTAATTTCTTACCAAGAACCCCCACCCCCCGCATCCAAAAAATAATGAAATGTGATCACAGTGGAGAAGCGGACTGGCAGAAGTGAATTCCCATTCAATAGAGGTTGTTTAACCAGCAGTTGGACAAATAAAATGACAAGTATGGAATGAATTAAAAAAAAAAAAAACACACAAAAAAACCAAAAACATAATTCCTACCATGTATGGACTGGCTGATTTGGAATCCATTTAAATGATTGTATAAAACAATCAGAACTGATTGCAATAACCTTTGTCAGTCTGCTACCTGAGTCACATATTCTACCAGCCAAAGTAGTGTAAATATAAAAACTGCTTCTCAGAAAAAGCCAGATATAAAAAAATATAAAAAGCCTTCTAATTAAAGGGGCACTATAACGCTGATATAACTGCACACATACATATAAAACTCCTTTATACCAAGCCAATCGCTAACACAAATAGTTAAAAAAAAGTTTAGAGAAGAAATAATACTTGCTGTATTTTTTCACTGATTTAGTTCTAATGAGCGCTAACATTTTATCCTGCCCCCCGCTCCTCCCTTTCAAGTTCGGAAACACGAGAAGAAAAACTTGCCTATCTGCTATTGGTTAAGCAGTGTGCTGACCTTTAGGCCTTATCAATCATGCTTGTTTACATTTATGCAGAGCAGGGAATGCACAAGATTACAGCGGCTGGGGCTTGGGAAAGCTAATTTGTGCGCAGGCGTTACATTACACATTAGTCAAAAATGTCTGGAGGAGGGTACCTTTTCATGGAAAACTGGCCGGTACACAACACATACATACATAATACACCTTTCCTGATGTGGGAGTGTTCCAGTGCTGCTTAAAAAAATCATCATGCTTCACATGAAACAACTACTGGGGAGAAACTCTTATCACTAAGGCATAGTACTGAACATGTAAAGATGTAATTTGACTACAGTTACCCTTTAAACAACTCTTGGCCAACCATGTGTTCTGTCAATTGTCAACCAGATTTATTATAACACCTGGGATTTGAATAAATTAATTGTGAACTGCATTACCTCATGTATAGAGTAATCATTAAACTGGAATGCCTGTATGAATATGCAGATAAGGTCAACTAATGGATTTACCAATGTATGTATAATTTTATTTATAAAGAGCCACAAATTTATGATGTACAATGTAAAACTATCTTTACTGCTCAAGTGAAAAATGAAGATTATTATTAAGAAAACCAAACAAAAACAGACAGCTGTATCCAGGGGGACACAATGGAATATGAATGTGTCTTAAAGAGTCAGTATCACCAGAACTTTAAATGCCCCGTATTCACTTTCAACACTTAAATGTACTTTCAAACAAAATAAAAATCAATCCAAATATTTATTTTTTCTTCAAAATGCTCTAATTAATTGAAATGTAATTTTTAAAAACACATTTGCCTTATTGAGAATACCTTGTGATTCTGAATTAGCTAAAGCTCAATTGAAAACAATGGCATTAGATGGGTGTCTTTTTAAACAATACATAGTATGTCTAATCAGTAAAAACAAAACAAATGCAAAGTATTAAATTAAACCAGGAAGTTAAGTACAATGTCTAAATGACAAAAAATGGATGGTCTCTTTCTGGAGTTACTGGTTCTTTGTACAATAACTGGGATACTCAATACACCTCTTTTCTTAGAATTCTGCAGTGTCTACCCCCTAGAGTTTACCAAGCCAGCAATTATTGCTGGCATGGTCCTGACCTTAGGTATCTTTGGACATTTATTTCCCAAAGGGTAATCACATGATGACAAAACCTAAGAACAGCTGTTTGATTATAACAATTCTTTCTGTAAATACAATTTAAAAGGTGGGGTATAGACATTACATTGCATTTTTCATCGAGTGAAGCCAATGACTGATCATTCTAAATGATTGTTGCTCCATCTATACCGATGCAAACAATCAAACACCACAAGATATTGAAAGAGGTATCAATGGGATGTGCTGGAAAATTCTTCAGGAAAGATCTTTTTTTTAACTGCACATGTATGCCAATACAATACTTTGAATTGTACAATCAGCCTACTATGCATGACTTATATGGAGTTAAAATTAGTTCAGTTGCAATGCCTAACTTAAAGGAACAGTTCGGCTGAAATTTTTAAAAAAGGCATTTATTTATGCTAATTAGCACCTTTTAGTAAATACAATTTGTTAACTGAAGCGGCACTTCCTAGAAGTCACATGGAGAGCATGCACATCATTAGAGCATCCTCCCTAGATGACGTGCACGCTCTCCATGTGACTTCTAGGAAATGCTGATGCGGGGATTCATTAGAAGCGCGGCTAGCGAGGTATGTGCTCCTGATAGGGATATCCTGATTAGGACGCCGTAGAGTCACCGGCAAATTAAATTTTTTTATAATAAATCGTGTTTACTAAGAGGTGTTAATTAGCATAAATAATCAAATTTACTTTTTTTTAAATTTTGGCCAGACTTTTTCTTTAATCATCAGTTTATTAGGAAAATTATGATGAGATAAATATATATATTGGTATTGTAATTTGAAGGAGTAAATGGTTTCAAGGTTTTCTTCAAAATTACCCTCTGTTTTGGTGATCTGCTCCAGTATTTAACAGTGCTCATATAAATTGACTAACAATAAAATCATCGCACTGGGTGTACAGTGATCTTTTTTGATGTTCATCAATTTGTTGAATTAGCTGAAACATGATATAACATCTATACCTACCTTAAGATAGATTTTTCAGTCACATGACTATGCAAGCAGAAAGTTACTAAAACACTCCCAATATTCAATAAAAAACATTTCCCCAAGACTTCTTAACTATTTGAAGTTATAAAGATAGTGTATGTGAAGCATCCATCTTCTTTCGAAGGAAAGTTCTATGTTATTATTTTGTGTTTAAAAGAACTTTCTGCTCTTCATATTTGCTCATAAAATTGCTACTTCGGATTAGACTCCTGTCTTGTGGCATATTATTCCTGAGGCTAAATTAAACTATACATCAACCAGCTACAATTTAACTGGGAAAAAGTACTGTACAGTGAGGAATGAAAGCACTGTCATCCAGGTGTGAAGTATATGTATTTAACCCTTTTTTCCAGCACCGTAGTTTCTACTACCGGTTCTCCTCTGCAGATCCCCCAGATTGCCCTGCAGAGTCACCAGTTCCTCTGCTGTTCCCTAGACTGTGTCACAGAGCTGCCAGTTCTTCTGCAGATACCAGACTGCCCCGAAGAACCTGAAAAACTGTAAGGTGGGCACTTGGGCTGCAGCACTCAAAATTACCCTTGCGCAAATGCTTCACTTTGGGGTGTTTAGCAACCATACCCTTGCACACACCCATGCAAAGATTTAGTTTGATTTTTTGGGTTTTCCTGTTGATATCCAATAGAAATGTTGTTTTTATCCTGCATTTTTTAACATTTTGTTCAGGAAATCAACATAAATTAGTGAGGTTGAGCATCCACAAGTCTGCATCCATGGTAACAAGCCTGAATAGCTGAAAGTGTTTACTTTCAAGGAGTATAACTTTGTGGGGGTATACAAGATAAAGGGTTGTTTGTTGAAAAAAACCGTAAGGTTTGCACATTAGTTTTATTTTTTTCTAAAATATAAAATTGTGCTCATTTAAATTAGGAGTGTCTCCTGGGCAGGAAAGGGTGTTGAACAAGACATATATGGCATTGCTGTGATCGGAAGGAACAGGGCTTTTACAATCACTATTGGTTTCCCTGAAAAACAGACTTTCTATATGTAAAAAAAAAAAAATCCACATATTTCACCGAAAATAATAAGCAAATAAAATCAAAATTGCAAACAAGACCTTACCCAATGTCTGCTTTAAAAAAAAAAAAAAAAAAATTCCCCTGCTGCTAAAATCACACTGCTTTCCCTGCTGCACTACAAAATGTGTTGAAAAAAAAAATTACCAAACATCTGGCATTGAAAGGGTTTAACCTTCTTGAAGCTCTCATTTTCTGGCAATTCAATAGCATCTAGTGTTATAATATATGGATAGATTTCAACCCAAATTTAAATAATTTCTGCTTCAGGTCACCTTTAGCCATTTCATGTTCATAGTACCAAAATGTATTTATTTTAACATACCCTTCATGAGTAAAAAGTACAGGGGTCAGTTATATTATCTAGATTATCCACGAAACATAATTACTCTACTAAATTAAAATCCATAAGTACACTGGATGAGAAACCAGGCTTAAGGTTTTACGCAATACTTCCAGTATTGTTGATACATAGGGGGTTACTCACTAAAGTGCGAATTTTTGTGTATAGGTGTAAATTCGCCAGAAAAAGACAGTTGCAATGGGCTGCTAGTGTCGCAGTCACGTCTTTATAATGAGAATATTGTCGCAGTCGCGACTTTATTATGGGAAAATTGTCACAATATTAACTTTAAAAAATTGTTGACTTTACAATGGGGAAATTGTCAATGATTTGCTATGGGAATCCGTTGTTTGAGAATTCGACAGTTGAATTTGCACCTTAGTGCATAACCCCCATAATCCCTTTGAAATGGTTTTGTATGGTAGGGGTTTACATATATTTTAATGTCTAATAAAAGTTACCTTTGTCTACTTGCAAAGATTTGTTATTCCCTAGTAGTCCCATGCAGTTTACGCTGTTCCTGTAAGAAGTAAAAAAATAAATAAAAAAATAATAATAATATTGATAAAAGACCCATCCTAATGCCAATTTTGCTCCATTGCTAATATTCCAGTTGAATGAAAAAATAGAATACAACCAAACGTAATGTAAAAAAAAAAAAAAAAGTCATTAATTCCAACCAAATGCCCTAAGATCTCAGGATTCTATTGTCAGGAAGGCAATATTGTGTTAGGACTAAATTAGAATGACAGAAGGGGGTCAGGATGATCCTAATTTTTTTAATCACTGGTATATGGTTTTAATTACCGTATATACTCGAATATAAGTCGACCTCGTGTATAAGTCGAGGTCAGTTTTTGGG
>WMED01027759.1:0-10565 GCA_019650415.1 Pipa parva | reverse complement strand
CTGTTGTTATTTACGATTTACACAACGTGCCAACTTTTCTGATTTTGGGGTTTGTACATAGTTAATTGGCCTCAACAGATATCATCTATATTTTTAATTTCAGTACCCTCTACACTGTAAAGAAACTGGGCTGAGTAGTTTTGACCTCTTTGGTACTCCAATTACTTGCTGATTTTAGCTATGGAAATGTAGCTATAGATTTTCTTTTAAAAAAAATTTAATGGGAAACTCAAAGTTCTTTGCTCTGGGTTGATTCTGAAAGGAGGAGGGTTAAATATTTACCAATGGCTTGCTTTCCTTCAGCTCTACTTCCTTTTCTTCAGAACACTGATCTTATTTTTTTGCAGTGCTACAGTCCTCTTGACTTCTTGCTTGGTCTTATAAATCATTGAGTTGAGCAAGTGTAGAAGCTGTTCTACATCAGAATTCTACTTCTGTGCTTACTTGGCTTTGTGATTTTGTAGAGGAAACAGAGAGTGAAGATGATCAGCAGCCTGTATGGGGAAAAAATTAGATTGGGTGTTGTGACAAGCAGTAGGTAGCGCTGGGTCAAAGAAAGCCATTGGTAAATATTTCTCTCTCCCCCTTTACCTCTAAAGCATCAAACCTTGATTTCCGTTTAATACCAAAAAGTGAAAATTCTCTATATGTATTTTTACATTTTGTAAGTTAAGACCCCTTTTGTAGATCCCACTGCTTGTGTAAACCTACTTTTCCAGCTTACTGTAAGTTTGAATTTCTGTTACTGAGATACTGCTTATTGCACAACCTCGCTACAGTTCAACTTGCAATTGCCAAAATAGTCACTAATTCACTTCTCCTTATTCATAAAGCAGCGGATAGATTTGTCGAACAGGTGTACTACAATGGACACAGTCCCATGCGTAGTGTGGCAAAGCCAGTCAATAGAAGTAGGATGTGAATTCCTCCAGTGAAGTGCACTGACATCATCCTCACTATATCTTACTAACTGTACAGTATATGTGAATAATACATCTATTTCTATGTTATCTTGCCCCAAGTTTATGTTTCGTAGTATATTAATTTAGTTGGAGTCACCATTGTCACTTTTGATTAAATTAAATGAGTAAATTTGGAGCACTTCGCATTCTCTACTTCGACACACTCCACCGCTTAGTCAATAGTAGGCCTGTGAACACTCATGTAAAGAGATGCAAAGTGTTCCATAAGATCACGATTATCGTAGTTGCCCTAATTGGTTGTATATTCGCCACATTGCAGAGTTTGCTAAATAAGCATCATGGGGAAGGGGCAAATAGATGTGAATTCAGAGCTATATGCGACTGACTATTCAGCCTTTAGTCAATAAGGCTCTTAAGCTCCAATTTTCATTAAGGCCTTTAGGAGTAAGTGAATCTAGTTTCCATATCCAGTAAGCCTCTCTTTGTAGTAGTGTATTAGCTAATTTTTTTTTGCAGCATTTACTTGGATTTTTTCCAAGATTTGCCATCTGAGTTGGGCAATACTATGCTTATTTAAAAAAAAAAAAAAAAATGCGAGAAGTTTATTTTTTGTAAAGGTCTTTATTGCCAGTTTCCTTAGGTTTGTAATAGCGTATGGCACTTTTATGTTCTTTAAGACGAACAAGGCTTTGGCGTGAATTTTGGCCAACTTATAATAGCCGTCATGGGCACTTAATAAACTGCTCCTGTTGTAGTAAAACTTGTTTAGGGATGGCAATACCCGGTGTGGGGTGTAAGCATTTAGTGCCTCTAATTATACCACTGCATTTACTGCAGTTGAGGCATAGAAAAGTGCCTACTTTTTTCTCAACGGACTTCCGTTTAGTTTTTTTACCCTGCTCATATGTATCCAATAATCCCCAATAGTTTTTACCCTTTTGTAGCTGTAAAAGAGGGCAACTTTTAAATGCATAACCAAACTTTTGGTCCTTTTGCAGGGTATGCCAGTGTTTGAGGATGATAAAATTTAAGAAATTAGATCCTTTAAGTTGATTTAACAAAGAGTTGGTGCCTTTAAGAGGGGTGGAGTTTTTTGACAATATCCTGAAGCGATCAACACACATAGCTAAAGGCTGTAAAAGAGAAATAATTCCAGACAATCTGCCATCCTGGTGGGATTACAAGTGTCTTAAAGCTTGCTTATTTTCATGAAAAGAAAGCATTACGGCAGTTGGGAAACCAGTCCCAATATAGAGTATTGCCTAAAGATCCTATTGTTGATTTAAAAAGAGAAATTGATTTCTCTTTCTCTTTTGTTTTGCTCTGATATTTATGTATACTACATGGTAGCAGTATGGATATGTTAATTTCCATTCTTTTAATTTACAGCCAGTTACTGACTGAAGCTGCTTCTTTCTCTCACCTACATCCTCTTCAGATAGGGATTTGACAGTAACCAATAAGAAACTTGCATGCAGAGATCTGTTGCCTATCTTCTTCTTTCTTATTGTTTCTTTCAGAATTCTAATGCCTTTGGGTCAAGTCACTGGCACATAATCAAATAAATGTTGCTCTACAATTTCAGTGTTTATTATAGACTATTGATTTCTTAGAAAAGTTGAGGTGCTGAGTATTTTAAGGGAGGAAGTTGTATGTTTTAAAGGAGAACTAAAGGTAACAAACAAGATAGACTTATTAAAAACCTTACCAGTTATAGTGGTGAATCGCTACAGTCACAGCATGAGCTGTGCTGTAATTATTCAGCACCCGATGCTTCTTCACATTGCAGGCCTACTGAGAAGGCAGCGCAAAGCTCCTCCCGACTTGTCTCACCGGTGGTGATAAATGGTTATAACATCATCGTGTTCATTGCGGGGGACAATGAGAACACTCCCCACAATGAGTGTGATGATGTGTGAGGCCGGTGAAACAAGTGAGAGGAACTTTGCGCTGCCTTCTCAGTCAGCCTGCACTCTGTGAAGAAGCATTGGGTGCCGGGTATCACAGCGATTTTACCAATATGACTGGTAAGGTTTTTAACAAGTCTGTCTTGTTTGATACCTATAGGTTCCCTTTAACACACATAAGAAAGAAATGCAATGCAAAATATTTTCATTCTTTCTATGACGTGGATAACAATTGTGTGTATAGTTTGCTTTTTGTTTTGTTGTCCCTTTAGTTGTTGAATTGACAGTTATGTGGAACTATTTCATTTAAAATGAAAACAAGTCATTTCTTGTATATTATTGTTACAGTGGAAATATGGTGTTTTCACATGAGTCACTTTTCGTTTCTACTTTTGAACTAATGTGTATTTTCAAATTGCGGTTCCTCTTTTGGAACAGTGTTTTGTTCCATAAGACGCCTCAGAACAGTGCCATAAACAGGTTAAAATGGATAAACTTATGGATTAAGAAAATGACAGGCTGCCCTACACCATTCTTGGTTTCTTTAGACTGGTGAATGTCTTCTTTTACTAAGAATACTGCTCAAACCTACTTTTACTATGTAAAAAAAAAACAACAAAAAAAAAAAACCAAGTTGAATACACAAGCTACTGTCTTAGGCCAGGTTCACACTGGTGTATTAATGCAAGCGTATATAACCTGCGCTTGGAAAAAAAAAAAAGACCTTTTCTGACTGCAAGTGCATGCACTCGGCAGTGTATTTGAGTGTACGGACATGCCAAGAAGAATGTGGCCAGATAGGAGGAGCCACAAACGCTGAGGGAGCATTTACATTGCGTCGGGTAAGGCAAATAGAAAAGCACTTCCTGAATATATGCTGGAATGAATTTGCTGGTGTATTTTTGGGAAGTGCTTTTCTAAAAGCACAGCGAGTTAATATGCCAGTGTGAACCTAGCCTTACTGTCTGTGCCACGTAAAATTGCATAACGTTCGTCAAATAAAATAATGGACCCTCACTGCCTGCAGCACAATGATGAACATCCTTTTAAAAGGAACAGTCTGTGTAATCTCATTAGCAGTAAGAGAATGATCAAACCACATTAGTAGACAATTCAGTTTGTGCATTGTCCCAAGGATAAGGTGTGTTGCAAAAAGGACATCACAGGGATTGTGATAAATATCCTTTTAAATCCATGTTGCAGACATCCTCCCAAAAAGAAGGGCATTGCTTCTTAATGCCCGGTATTCCATGCAGTGATGGCACAAAGCATTGCATAAAAGACCTGTATTTCTTGCTTCTTGTGGTGTTCTGTGCAGGACTGTTTCGTTGTCTAGGCAGTTTGATTGAGATTGTCCATGCCATGAGTGCTTGCATGAGCATACTAATCTGAATTTTGCGAAGATTTGATCTGTAGATGTTGTTGACTTATTTGCTTTTAATTGCTAAGTCTCTTTCGATTGCTGTACAAAGATCCTAATTTCACAGATGTAACACGTCTGTAGAAATGGCCCATCAGGAATGGTCAAAAACTGATGTCTCTTAGCCATGCTTGTGAGTAAGAGAGCTGTGCTCCTTTTTTTTCCTTCTTGAATGATTCATCTTGCTTTATGATTGCTGGACTGGAAGCCATGTGTATTAACTAAAGCCTAATAGATTTGTTATCTCATTCCAAAATTTCTTATTTTTTTTTGTGTCTGGTATGATACAGCAGCTTCAAGTAGAAGCAGAAATAATTAAATCAGGGGTGGGCAGTTATTTTTCACATGGGGCCGTGTGAAATATTTGGGTGGTTTTACATGGCCAGAGTGGTGTGCCTAGCTTGTTAGAGCCTATGGCGGTTGGCCACACCAACCACCATTGGGAAGGGAAGAAGTTAGCTTGTGGTGGCGTTGGAATTAAAGGACCAGTAACAGCAGAACAAGCTAATTTTCATTATGATTGGCATGGCGTCTATTAATACACAGTAAAATTGTCTTATTTTTGATGTTGAATTCCTTGGTTTATTAGTTTGTGTTCTTCTCTTTGCTGATTGCAGCCATTTCTGGGGAACTTCATAAAAGTTTATTATTTAAAGTCCAATATAAAATGGAAAGAATGGTTTTTTTTTAATTAACAGCTTGTTGCAACCAGCAAAGAGAAAACTAAATGCAAAGCAAGACAAGTCATCCATTCAGCTTTAACCCATTGAAGGCCACCCATTGTAGAAACCAAGGCATTGCCTCTCTGTCCATTGACTGCCAACGCCGTAGTTTCTACTTAATCCCAAACACTTCAAAATGCTGAACAATCGGTGAAACCACTCACCGATTGCAGCATACTGGCTGCAGCTCTGGAGTCCTAGCAGCCCTCCTGGGACAGGAGCCGTCTTCTGTGACGTCATCCTCACATGATCTACTTACAAAGCACACCACGTGCTTTGTGAGGCAGCCGCATCGGCTGCTATAAAAACAGAGGGAGAATGGCACGCTCTCTCTTTTGGATACTTCCATTCTCCCTCTGTTGGACGCTGCCGCTCTGCCGAAAACACAGATCGCTTCCTGCTGCCACAGTGAGTACCCTCTCCCTTCCCCTTGCCCTTGCCCATCATTGTCCCTTCCCCTTGCCCATCACTGGCTCCCCCAGTGCAGCACTCAGATTTTCAGCTGAAATTACCTTTGTGCGCTTGCTTCGCTTTAGAGTGTTTGGTAACCGTATGTTTATGCGCACCTACATATATTGCATATTGTTGCGCTCAGGAGAACTTGCTCTTTAAGATTTAGCATGGTTTATGGGGTTTTCCTTCAGGTGTTTAAAATAAATACTGTGTTGAAACTGCATTTTTATAATGTTTTTAGTAAACTGAAATAAAACAGTTTCATGGGAGCTTGCGGTCACAAATCTGCATCCACGAGCACAAGCTTGGTATGCCTAGATATCTGAATATGTGAACTTTTAGTAACTATATACTTTGGGGTTTTTTCACAAAGTGAAATGTTATTTTTCATGAAAAACTGCAAGGTATGCATAGTAGGTTGATTTTTTTTTTTTTTTGTTAAAATATTGTAATGCATTCATTTCAATTAGGAGTGTCTCCTGGGCAAGAAAGGGTGTATTTTGATACATGTGTGGTATTGTTGTAATCAGGAGGAATGGGGATTTTAAAAAAGTATAGTTTTACCAAGAAAACATATTTTTTTCTGTTACAAATAGCGACAGTTTTAAGAGAAAATAAGGAAGCAAAAAAAAAAAAAGACAAATGAGACATTACATGTTAAAGCCCAAAGTCTGCTGAAAAAAAATGATATATAATTTTCCTGGAAATTATATTGCTTTCCCTGAAAAATCTTTGGTAAAACAGATACAGCGCAAAATGCTTAAAAACAGCTTGGCAATATGGGGTGCATGGGGAAAAAATCGGCTGACAGTTAAAGGGTTAAATGCAATTTACAGCTATGATACAGGAATGACTACAGATCTAATTTGATTTTTTTTTTCTTTTCCTGGTTGTTTTTATATTTTAAGGATACGGAGTTGCAGTTACTCTAACAAAGTTTTCTTTTTTTCTTAGGCCCTATGAGAGAAAGGGAAAGCTGATGATGCCTGAGCACGACAATGGCTTTCTCCTTCTCTTTCATGCAAGGGATCATGGGAAACACAATCCAGCAACCCCCTCAACTCATCGACTCCGCCAACAACCGGCAGGATGATGCAAACAGTAGCGACCAGGCTGATGAGGGTGGGCACACACCCTACGACTCTGGTCTGCAGCCGGACTTCCAATATCCCACCCCTACCACAGAGGATTTGCCCCCTCTTACAAATGGTTACCAACCATCACTTGGATATGAGCCGCAGGTCAAATATCAAACATATTCTCAGTATCACAATGGCTCTGCCAATGGGTATGGTACCAGGAACTTTACAGCTCTGGAGTATTATCATCTGGAGACAGCAGCCTTGCGGCCAGTTGAAGGGATGAGTAAAACATCCCCACCGCATCCCACCTCCCCACCTACCCTTCTGCAAGCTCCTCCATCTTCTACTACTACCCCACAGAAGAAGACTGGCTCCCCCGAAATCAAGTTGAGAATTACAAAGACCATCCAGAATGGCCGTGAGATGTTTGAATCTTCACTGTGTGGAGACTTTCTTACTGAATGTCAAGCCAGTGAAATCACAAGGAAAAAGCATGAAAGGAGGAAAGAAAGGAGGGAGAAAAGGAAAAAAAGCCGCCATCATCACCACCACCACCATCACCACCACCACCAACATCCATCTGAAGAGGTGAAAGCTGAAGAGCAACAGCCTCCCAAGATACAAAAAATTGATCCTCCAGAGGAGGAACGTGTAAGTTTTTTATAACCTTACATTAAATTAAATTAGACTTGAGTGTGTGTGTGTTAGAGATTAGTGAGTTATCTTCTTTTATGGAGCATTGTTTTTTGTTTTTAGTGAGTTATCACATGTTTGTGTTAACATGAATGTTCAGACCTTTACAATTAGCTTCAAGCCTCTATTTCATGTCATGTAAAAACTGGTTGGACTTTCGGACTGCGTGATGCAACAATGGACTGCTTATAAACTGGTGGTTTTGTAATTTTGTCTTCAGTGTGATTCCCTGTAACTTCAATGAGTTTTCAAATCCTTTTTTTTTTTTTTTTTTTTTTTTTTTTTTTTTTTTTTTTTTTTGAGTCCCAAGGGAAAAAGCTTGCTTTTGTGGTAGCTATATTGGTTTCAAATGTTTTCATACCATTATGTACACAAAATATGGGTTTTTTGTTTGTTTTTTTTAAGAAATATTTTGAGTAGCAATTCAACAGTGAGTAAATTAAAGTCACAATATGCCTCTGTCCTACTAACTTACTGCTGGTGGAAGCGGGTGAACCATCTGAGTTAATGGTTCTCTATCAATTGGCTCAGAACTGAAAAAATACCCAGAAAAATGCCCTTCAAACTTGAGCACTCCCTGACTAATTTATACAACTGGAGAAGCTGTAGTGTCAATACTTTACTGTCTCAGAGTGTTTCAGTTGCAATAGGAGTCAATTTGCATTGGCCAGTGCCACCTTCCTTGAAGAGAGAGTGGCTCTGATGGTTCCCTGCTTCTACCTAGAGAGAAAAATGTGTGGCGATAAGTAAATTTTAGGAGATGAAATAGATGGATGCTTCTGCAATCATGTGTTGTGGGCCAACTTTGAAAGTTTTATACTTGCACATTTTCTGTCATATAATGGTTTTTATTGGTCTTCAAGAAGGTTCATTTTTCTGACATTTATGTAGCTCCCGCCTGAATAAAACATTTGATTTATAGTATACTGCATTTTGGCACTTTCCTTTTTTTATTTATTTTTTTATTACTTTTAATAACTTTTCTTTTTTTTAAGAATTACAAAGAACATAGTTTTATCACTTAAATACAATAGACACAATAGACATCACTCAACAGTAATCAGATACTGAACTCTTATTTTTACTCATTTAATGCATGTCATGTTTTTGTAGGGCATTTCCCAGGATATTGTTTTGTTTAACCACGATGGCTTCAGTCCAGGCGAACTAACTCTTAGTTTGTTAATTAATTTTATTACTTTGTTTACTAATCCAAAGAACAGCCATTGACCATATCCTGCCTCCTTAGAATGCATCATCCTCACTACTGTTGCTCAGGCTGTTGATAACATCCCTTTCCTTGTGCAGCAGTTACTTGTTTTGATGTCACATGTGGTACCTATGTGCTATCATTGAGTATTTATTGAAGTTCATGTGGTTAATTTTGGATCCAGTATTTGAGGGGGTAGATGCTCTGAAAATGTTCTTAGAATCATATACTGTTTTAAGTGATGCCCTGGTATACATAATGTAAATGCTCAGGCAGCCTTGGTAGATTTAAAAATATGTTCCTGTGCAGAGTGTCCTCAGTGTTCTTGGTTTAAAAAAACAACTAAAACTTGTTTTCTCTAGGGGTGATTCTTGGGGGAAATACTTACCAATCTCCTGTGTTCCTTCAGCTTCAAGATTTCAGTAGTCTTCTTTTCTCCCTTTTCAGTGCAACGATCCTCTTCACTTCCTCTTGAACATCGCTGATTTTTCTACTGCGCATGCTCAAACTGCTTCTGATGATGCGCAGTAGATAAAAACAGTGACGTTAAAGAGTCGGAATGAGCCAGAAGAGGATCATGACACTGGAACTGAAGAAAAGATGATCAACTCTTGGTAACTTTTTCCTCCTTAAGAATCAACCCTAGAGAAAACGAGCTTTAGTTCTCCTTTAAACAAGGCTGAATTTGAAGGTTTTTTTTTTTTTTTTTATTGTGACCACTAGAGCTTGACTTTGCCTGCAACTTCTTCAGTCTTTGGCTAAGACTGTTTGCATGTCCTTATTAATAAATTAACTTTAAAAAAAAAAAAAAAAAAAGCTGTGTTTCCAGTGCTCAAATAAAAGAAAAATCTTTCTATATAATTTTTTCTTCAGTGGTATTTAAAGGCAGTTATAAACAAAGGGTTAAATGTGTTAACCCTTTAAGTATGTGGAAGGCATTATATTTAGGCTTAAACTACTCCTAACTGCTCATTTTCACTTCACTCATGGCATCCCCAGCAGCATAGAACATAGCCACGCCACCTCAACAGCCATGCCCCCTCCACCTCCCTGCTTTTCCCCCCACTATGCGTGCCCAGATCTATCCAGCCACTTAACTATTGGCTCGATAGTTCTGTGCATTGCAGTCCCTTTCACTCTGACTGCAACTGCTATGAGACGGTCTGGGAAAAGCAGGAAAGTGGAGGGGACGTGGCTGTGGAGGTGGTGTGGCCATGCCCAGTGCTGCTGTGGATGCCACGAGTGAAGTGAAAGTGAAGGGAGTAGGAGTAATTTAAGCTAAATATAATGCTTGCCACATACTTAAAGGGATAAAACTAAGGATTAACACACATTTAACTCTTGGTATACAGCTGCCTTTACATACCCTTTAAAGGAATACTGTAATTGAAGTTTTTACCATGTTATTTATTTTATACTTAAAAATAGCACTCGGTGTACTTTTTTTTTTTTTCTTCCCCCCAATTACTTGAAAAGAGTTTCATTTAAAGGGAACCTCTCATGCCTATCCACCAGCTAATCAGATGTGTATTGAAAGCATAACCTCGTGATGCAAGTTTCCCTAGGTGTTATCAGAATATTTCCCAAATAGTCAGAACACACTAATTTCCTGTAGAGCTTAGTGGGAAAGGCTTGTAGCTCTGACATTTAGCTATGGGAGGCTTAGTGTGTTATTCTTGAAAATGTAAATTTACCTGCTGAAGTGAATTGTCTCCATATGTTGTGAGAATTTGCCCATATTGTAGCAAAAGTCAATTCTGCATATTCACTAAACTTAGTTAGGGAAATGGTAGCTCATGTTGACACTTGACCCCTGCATTTTGTAAGTCTTTTGAGTGAAACGTCACCAGAATACTAATAGAAACTCTCCCATAAGCCCTCAAATTTGCCACTTTTATTTAGAAAAGTGAAATATGCAAATTCACACCAGTTCACCTTGGGCGAATTATTACTCATGATGAATCCATGAAGAATGAGTGTTAAATTGGCAGCGCTGCAGATAAAGTCTATCTTTGGTGAATACACAAAGTTTGAGAACTGGCAAATTGTCATGAATGTAGGCAACAATTTGCACTTTGAGAATAATTCCATTTGGTAAGAAGCTTTTCATTTAAAGGGACACTAATGCCTGTAAAAAAAAAAAAAAAAAAAAAAA
>WMED01027758.1:0-10565 GCA_019650415.1 Pipa parva | reverse complement strand
TTTTATGACTGGAGCTTAAAGTGTACCTGTCACCTCAAAACTTGAATACTGCATTATGTTCTACTAATAAAATAAATTTAGATGTATTTTAAAAAGATGTACCTTTATACAGTATTTATCACTGTCTGTTTCCCTGTCAGCCCAACTTTTCTTTCTCGAGTCGGGTTGGGCGGGGCTGAAAGGAAGCGTCATATATATGATTGAAATTTATGTTTATTCCCATAGAAAATCCATGACTATGACAAATTTCCCATTGTAAAATCATGACTGCACCAATATTTCCATAGTAAAGTTACTACTGTGCCAATATTTCCATAGTAAAGTTGTGACTGTGACAATACTCCTATTGTGAAGTTGAGACTGTGACAATATTCCCATAGTGAAGTTGTGACCGTGACAATATTATCATAGTAAAAACACATATGCATGAGATTTGACAGAGGGAGAGAGGAGCCACGAGTAAAGCGACAATTAGCATTTTGGATCTTTACATGACTGTTCAGACTTTGGTTACCTCCTACAAATTACAGCTAAAAAGATGGTTCAGGTTTAGGACTGTCAACCAGTTTTTGCATAGAATCCAATGAAGATTGAGGATTAGACTGTTGAGGAGGTTCAAAGAAGTTTCTATCGGGTTTGTGGTACTTTTGAACCACCCAGACATCAACAATATTTCAAGAGAAAATTTACTTTTTGCTAAAGTTTAATTTTCTGGCTCCTCATGGAGCTCTAATGTTAGCAGGGAGAGGTATAGACCAGCACAGACAAGTACAGCAATTTTCTCTTTTGTGTATAAAATAAGCATTGGTGCTTGTACCTCTGAATTTGAGAGTGTGGTGGATCATTTGGGTGAGGACACAGTAGGAATAGGAACTGTGGAAATAATTAAAAGATACTCCAAAACAGTACTGCTGTTCCTGTCACTGCACCTACACACCATAGGTCCTTCATTTTAATCACCCATCCAAACTGTAGGCCACAGTCTTCAAGAGAAAGCATAGCATAATGAAAAAGTGATAGCAGGAAATAATCTTCTGCAAACTTTCAAACTTCACTTGACTATCTGTATCTGGAGAGCAAAACCATATAGTGCAGTATTATGGAGGCACATTTTCAATCTCAGCACCCCTCCAGACTATGTTGGAATGAGATGCCTTCAAAGGCATAGCTCCCAGTAAGCATGTTGGTATATTCTGGTGCTGGATGTTTTCCAGACTGTCTGGTCCACATTGTCCTTTTCCACTTTTTGTATTATTAGTTTTTTTAAACTGCTGTTCTTCTTTCCATTTGCCTTTATTTTGCTCTAGTTGCTGCCTTGATGGTGTGTTGTTGCAATGGACTTTGTAAAGCTTTTTCAATAGTTTTTTTTAACGTAAATTATTTTCAGCTTTTGGAACTGAAGGTAAAACACATTTTCAAAAGATTTGGGGTATATTCTGATACCTTATTGATTTCAGGTGTCTAAGATATGTCTATGTATACCTGTTTGCCCTGTTCTTGTATTATCTTCTGGGTCCTTCAGTCAGAGAATAAAAAGTGCTTGGCCTCAGGTGCTGTCCTTCCCTACCTCAGTACATCAGGGCTGAAGGAGAGGCATATTTGTATAGAAGATTTGTTATTTGGTTATCTACCACTGTTTGAACCACAGTGTCTTTTTTTGCTTTTGAATGGGTGAGGAAAGACATAGTTTTTGGACTTGTTGCTATATGGGTTCTTGTAAAGTGAGTTTTGGATAGGTTAGATAAAAGATAACATTTTTAAAAAATGGATTGCTGCCTATTCAGCAGATTTGCTGTGATGTGTCATGCCTACTTACGCTATGTTGTCATTATTGTTGAAAAATATTGTGATAGTGACATAAACAGATCCATGTGAAAAATGACATCACTTTCCTACAATCTGGGCTTAGCTGTAGGGCTACAGCTGTCACCACTTACTACAATACACCTATTCTTGATTCACTATAACAAGTAACTGCTGTACATAACTACTCATATGAAGTACTATGCAACAATTTTCTCCATTACAACAATATGCAAAACTTAATTCACTATACTATTGAAGCTAAATGAAACTAAAGCTTGTTATCACTAGGTGTTATTCTTAAGGAAGGAGCTGAAATATTTACCAATATGGTTTATTGGCTCCAACACTGCCTCCTGCTATCACTAGAAAGCCAATCTCATCTTTTCAGTGTAATCTTCTCACTATCTCACTTCTTGCTTTTTGTTAAATTTCATGGGGTTGAGCAAGTCCAGAAGGAGAAAAAACTGCTTCTGCACTTGCTCAACTCGCTAAAATTCAATGGAAGGGATCTCCATTGAAAACACTCCAAATTTGTACATTGTTAATATATTTCAATATCAGCATTTGTTTGACCCTAGATAAATCAATGTAATCGAAAAGTGCAGAATATAAAAATTAATGATGAAAATGCACCTAAATAAACTGAAATGCAACAAACAGTTTGAGAAGACCTTAATAGATTTCCCCTTTAACTTTTTAGCGGAAATTAGTTCAATATATAGAAAGGAACCATGACATAGTTTCTTATGGTTGCATAATAGTGTGAAAACAGTATAATTTGGAAGCCTTATAGATTGTGCAGTCTGTGCTTGTCTCACAAGAAAAAACAGGATTTGTTGTAATTTGTCCACTTGTTACATCTGTAAGTAGTAATAATGTTCCACGAATAAATCTTTAAGATTTATATCCACAGAAGGGCCATTTGGACTGATTCTGTAAGAGAAAATGAACTTTTATTGAAATACTGTAAATTAAAACATATAAATTTTGCATATATACAAAAAAAAAGAGCTTTCCTTCTTTCATCTGCATGATCACGGAATCAAAAGCTCTTGTTGCCATCAAAAACATCCCTGTACCCCAGTCAGGCAAACCTGGACAAAACTCTAACATTTAGCATTACCGTTACTACAAATGTCTTTCTATTTTGTACATTATTGGCAGAAATGAATTAGATGAAATATTATTTAACACCATCACAGTAATGCCACACTGAGTAGTAAGTGATGTGATTCTTTAACATTTTGAATTTTATGTCAACCACATACATGTCCAGTATCATGCTGATGGAATGGCACTTTTAACTAACAAACTAAATTAAAATGTATCAATATAAAAAAAACCTATAGTTCATGTTTGTGAGCAAATTGATGTTACATGAGAATCTAATTTAGTGTTCTGGCAAGATGATCATGGTATAATTCTTCTATTGCCTCTTCCTCTGGTGCAGAGAAATCAGATTTGAAATATGGTAATATTTCCCTGCAGAAACATTATTGGACACTAAGACATTTTATAAAATATAACGCTGTTTAAGAGCTCATTTCTAAATCACTAAATTTTCTAAAATGATAAGATTCTCTGTCATATTTTATACTAGTCTTCAAACTAGTGTGTTTTATTAACTGCACCATGTTTCTGGGGATTTCATACACTATCATCAACTTGTCTTATGTTTCTAAATATGAGACGGATTGTTACTTTCAAGTATGCGGATAATGAAATTCAGACCATATTCTTGCTGCAATGGAGTTGAGTACCTCAGCTACATTTGTGACATAATTCTCTGAAGCATGAGCTTTTAAAGAGATATTTAAAACCCATCCATCACAAATATACAAGCTCAGATATTTTCCTGTGCCAAACTTACATTTACTTCTCAAATCAATAATGTTGCATTAACCTTTTCTAGGCACGATGATCAGTTCCTAGAAATGTAAAATGTCATAAGTCAGATCAAGTCACACAGACAGAGTAACTATTAGTTTACAGCTCCATTTCCATATCTGCATAAAATGCTGCACAAAGATATATTATAAAGTCATTTCCCATGCATAACGCTTTACCCTTTTCACATGAGTGATTCTCTAATCACAGATAGATAAGTTCAAATTTTTTTTTTAATTTTTGCAATTCATAAAAGTTAAAAAGAAAGAAAGCCATTTCCAAGCTCTTGAATGCAGTGAAATATATCATCTTGTCTCCCACAAGTATATACAATGTGGGTCGAGAGATCAAAAAAAGGCTTCCCAGTTACCCCAGCAATAAAAACAAAGGTGTGAAATGAGTAAGAGGGTATGCTGCTGCTGTCGCTCCTTCTTTTTAACATGGGATCAATAAAGTTTTATTTTTATGGAGTGTGGAAGTAACTCTTTGTTTTTAATTCATAAAAGTTGTAAATGGAACTGAGAAAGAAAAAAAGAAACACGAGTTTGTGTCTCAGTTTACATTCTTTTCCTACCAGGAGAATTTCACTGAGCTCCTTTTTGGAATATAAAATCATAAAATGTGCATTGAAGAAAAATGTGATTTGGTGCTACAAATATACCATAAAAATATGTCCCATAAGCCAATGTTTAGATAGAGCTGGAGCTTTTCCAAAAAGGTACTTGTGAAGTAACATTAAAAATGATAAAGATAATGCCTGCATTGTCTGTGACCGTATATACAAAATGCAAAACCATTTCTGCTCGCTAAACTAATATGAATGCAGAGAAAGAAAAAGGCTGCTCAATCCCATCAACGGTAGGAAACAGTGTAAAGTGGGGTGCTCAAGAAAAAAAGTCCCATTCAAACGATTGCAATAAAGTATCTCCGGTACTCCCAATTAAAATCAAAAGGTTTATTCAATAAATGGTTAAATGACAAAATCCAAAGTGCAAAAACTTGTAAAAACAGCGACAAGCACCCCTTATGCGTTTCACGCTGGCGGCGCTTAATCATAGGAGATTATACTAATATACATAATTGAAAAAGAGCACATGAAGGAATTCAGCATTAAACAGTGATGCAATAGGAACCTAAGCTTTGGGACTCTGCCTTTGGATAGTTGAAGGAATTAAAGGAAAAGCTGTTCTGTGTTTTGGTGTTTGGGGGGGAAACAACATTTTGTTTTTCATATTGTCTTAACAATTAATTGTGAGATATCACCTATAACAGTATCACCAATAACAGTAGAAATGGTGGACTGATCCTAATGACAGAGTGGACTGGTAATTGGGAAACTGAGGGATCTGTCTGTAACACTTCAGATGAAAACAATTCTATTGATGTCGTTTTATCAGTCTGTTCCAATATGATTTTATATCATCCTTAGCTGCTTAAGAACAATTTGTTTATTTCTATAAAGACAAGCATGATTCTACTAAGGAATTGTCCTAGGAAGTTAAGGCATAGAGTGTAAGGATCCTGTACTTCCTATTATTCCTTTATGTAATATTGATATAACTGATCCCTATGACATTTTTTTATGTACAAGATATTATAAGAAAGGGGCAGGAAAACAACCCCCCCCCCCACCTTGATCATACAATTTCCCCACTGATTGTTGCAAAGGGCAAAAACCTTACTTTGCCACATACTTCATTTAGCTGAGCCAGAATTCCTGGAGCTTCATTTCTTTATTAGCGAACATGTAGAAAGAAAGGATTTACACCTCCTTCTTTTTCTCTGACAGAGGCAGCTATTTTCTTGGTCAAGAAAAAGATGGCTCATTGCATCCATGTATAGACTTTTGGAAGTTAAATAAAATTTGCATGAAGAAACATAATCATATTATGTTAATTAATGCATGTCTTTACCAAGCTTGACTTAAAGGGAGCCTACAATTTAATTTGCATAAGACATGAGGATAGGTAGAAAATAGCCATTTGTGCAAAGTATGGGCTCTGAATATTTTGGTATGTCATTTGACTTATGAAAAGTGCCAGTTACATTTCAAACATTTGTCAGTGATATTGATCACTTTGTCATCATATACCTTAATGACATATACCTTAAATAAGTTGCTATTGCATCTCTGTCAAAATCCATGAAATGCAAATTGATTCACCCAGGGGGAGTGTGAATTGGAATCTATTAGCATCAGCTTTGTAGGATCTTATTCCAAGATTGCCTCAAGGGAACTTATCGGGAGGGAATAATATTATGTCCAGCAAAATGTATGGCACCACCCTAATAGCCTTGGCTTATAGGATTTTGGTGGTTGGTATGAGAAAATTGATTGACTGGCATTCTGAGATATTATTTCTATCTTGTGGTTTATATTAACTCTATTTTAGCTCAACAGTTTGCACATTGTTTTGGTTCCCTTTTGTATTTTATTTCTGTATTTGATAATATCCCAGCTATTCCTCAATGTATAAATAACTTTGAGCTTGTGTATTTCCCCTCAGTGCAGTTTCAGTGTGGTTTGGCATTTTGACTTCTGGCATTAATTCATTTAGTTATTCCTGTACAGTAGCAGTTGTTAAAAGTTTTAGTTAGAGAATTGGTAACTGACAATTTTCCTTGTGTTCCTGAGTAATTCCATGCTGCTTAAGATTTTTAATGGTGATATCATTATTTAACTCTGATTTGCAACTTTTAGTGAGAGTAGGGTTGCCTTATTTCAAAAACAAGAGTGACAAGGCAAACACACAAACAATACTGCAATCCCTTTTATTGGTTGTGTTTCAGTGCTATACATAACATGTTTTGGCAACTTCCCTTGATAAAGTTCTCCAAAAAATGTTGTTTATAGCATTTAAACACACCCAAAAATGGGATTGCAGCATAGTCTCCTTGTGTACTTGTCTTTTCATACTTGTAGTTGAAGGTTAAATGTTGTTATACTCTCATGTATCAATATTGGGCTCAAAGACTTCTTCAGAATTAATAATTGCTAGTGTTGAGCGATGATATCAATAAAAGTTGAAATCGGTACAATTATTACAATTATCGGGTGTTATCGATGATACGATGATTTTGCAAAAATCGTACCGATTATCATGATCACTCGATAATATCGAGCAAAGATAAGCCAGCAATATAAACCATGACCAGCAACAGTGCAGTTATAGTTTAAAACCCAATTATTTCCCTATGGAAGTAATTAAGTATAACCCCCAGCTCTAAACCCACTTACAGTGAAAAGCATTCCTTAGCAATAGACCATGCCTCAGTATTAAGATTAGTACTGATTCCCAGAATCACTCTCCTTGTGAGTAGTTTTTTTACCCTCCTGTATAAAATTGTCGCAGTTTCATCTTATTGCCTGATGAAGCTTGCATTTATCATTTATTCTGTTAGCCAATAAAAGGTATCACCTATACTTTCTTGTCTTTCATTTTTACTCTCCCTAAGCATAATAATACATGACTTTATAGGCTACCTGAGTTTTTAGGAGCTGGAAAAGCAGCCCCTGCTCCTGCTAGTGATCATCACTGTGAATGGGTTTAGTTCTCGGCCTTTTGGCTAAGATCTATTTTAGAGCTGGGCTTACCTAATTACTTCCATAGGGAGATAATTGGGTTTAAAGCCATAACCAAGCCTTGCACTTTTGCTGGTTATGGTTGCAGGGATATTCAATAGGATGTCCCTGAGTGCAGCGGACAGCTGTAACAACAGAATAATCACACAAAGCCATACAGTTATCTTTTCTCAGCAGCCTAGCCCCTTCATGTGATTTTGTACTGGTGCAGTGACTGCCTAAGAAGTTTAAGACTGAGGCATGGTCTATTGCTAAGGAATGCTTTTCACTGTAAATGGGTTTAGAGCTGGGGGTTATACCTAATCACTTCCATAGGGAAATAATTGGGTTCTAAATTGTAGCTGCACTGTTTCTGGCTATGATTTAAATAGTCATAATTGTTATCGGCAATAATCGACATGCTAACGATTAATGATTTCAAAAATCGATAATCAGTACGATGACATTATTGCCATCATCGTTCAATACTAATAATTACATGTTTACCAATTTTATTACATAATTTAATTATTCTGGAGGTCTCAGTACTCCTAGCTCAGGGATGACAAACCTATGGCACGCATGCCGTTGCCACCGCTGCTTCAGTGCAGGCCATGGACCCGACCTGACAGTTTTCAGGCTGGATCAGTGACCTACACCGAAGGAGCGCACGCTTGCTGGGTAGCTCTTCTTCCTCGATGCAGGTGTGCTCCACCCCTGATGCAGGAGCAATGACATAACTCATAACTGCTGACACTGCTGGGGATGGTGCTGGTGAGTGATGTCTCCTTTTCAGCACTCGGTGCCAGAAAGGTTCACCATCATTGCCCTAGCTCATGTACAAGAGCAGGTCCAGAGCTCATTGTTTTCTTTTTCAGGAGTATAAAGGAAAAATAAAGGCTTGTACAGTTTCAATATGTATCCTAGAATAATATATATTTATATTTTTTACTTTTTTCATTTTACAGTTATTACCGCCTAGATTTTTGCTGGCTTCTCCATTGGATCAATGACCCATGCTTGCTCAGTAGAATCTCTGCTGACAACTACATCTTCAAGGTGATAAAATATCTCTTTTCAGGCAACAAGCAAAGCATTTCTGAACAGCTTGCTTTTATACCAAGGTGATTACTTACACTATCTGCTGTATCTATAACTAGCTAAGCAATCATAAAACACAGCCTAGAATGGGTAAATTCAATAACCATAAAGATGCAAATAAAAACAGTTAAGGCTGTGCCCTTTAATTCGTTGCACTATCTAATGCATATTTTGGTTAGTCCCATATAGCCTTGCCTTATTAACCCCTTTTCAACCTTGAAAGATGTAATTTAATTGTTCTCCCATATAAAATGACATAGTTTGTATGAGTATATGCCCATTAACTAAATAACATTGACCAGTGATCCCTAATTATAAGGATTTCCTGCAAATGCATTAAATTATCCACCTAAAGTTGTCAGTCCTAACCCTTTGTTATCTTTTTGTCAAGCTGAACCAATTAAAATTCTTTAATAATGTCTAACTCACCAAATCTAGATTTTTGTTTTATGAAGATGTGACAGCCGGTACTTTTGAGTCCACCTCAGAAATATTGACATTTTCACATATATCTCTATATCATATCTATTTCTTCACCATTAATAGGCATTTTAGTAATTGACTTCTTTATATTATTTTGTGGCCTAAAATGAAAATCTGTTATATGTGTCCTGTTCTGTGCAGTGGAATTTTCAACATCTTTTAGGTTTTAAAAGTGTCCACTAAAAATGTATATGTATTCTATTTTTTATTTGACAATTGCACATCTAAGAGCCAATTAGAATATTTATAAATATGGACTTATAGGATGTCAAAGCACATAATATTGTTCCATAAACATTTTTACATATATATATATATATACTGTATATATATATATATATATATATTGTTTAGAAAACAGTTACCTCTAGAAATCAAGTGAATGATACATTTCGATTAAAATTATTTTAGAAACAAAGTTCATTTAAAACAAATTAATTAGATTAGCATACTGCATGTGTTGCATTTTTGATTAGCAATCAGTCATAAATTAAACATGAGGAGATTATGTTCCAACATATTGTCTTAAATGTAAAGCATTAGTGACTTTAAGGACTTTCCTAATTTTTTTCTTATTAGAGGCACTTTTTAATTAGCTTGTTAATTAATAACTAATCAACTTGGTGTTCAGGACCAATTACATCAAAAAACATTCTGTACAATTTTAATGCCTCAATAAGAATTTAATTGGCCTTTAATTACTGTATAAGTGACTGGGTTAATTGCATGACAGCTAGGTCTGAGATGTGTATGTCTCTTACTAATTAAATCTCAACAAAATGCTTTTGTAACAATCAATACTTAATGTAAAAAAAAAAAAAAAAAAAAAAAAGGTTGTATAATAAATCCTAATTAACTACTTTTCTGTGATTGCTGTTATTTAAACCTTATTTGAAACCCTGTTTGTGAAATGAAGCCTTTCAACAAAGGTTTTCTTGCTTAACCAGTCTCGTGTTACATAAGATTCCAATCTTCTGTTTCTTTTAGTAAAAGAAATCTATAAATATAGTATTATGCTCATGGTTGACTTTTTTTAAATTAAATCAACTCCCTTCCCCTCACAAAATAAATAGTTGGATTTACCTAATATCCAGGTGATTTGTTGGTAGAACTGGAAAGCTACAGGTAGATTGCTGTGAAGCAGTCACATGATCCAGAGTAAATTCAAACTGAGTCGCCAACCTGGCTATTAATTTGTTTAATTCATTTGCAATATAACTTTTAAAATGATTACAGATATTTGGATTTGAAATCATTGCTCCAAATTAGGAATACAAAATTCATAATTTTTTAAAATGTATAATATTATAATTAAGTTCTCGGCCTGTGATCCACAGTCAGATATATATTTTGATTGTTGTCATTTGAAGTAGTATCTTTTAGTTTCACTAGATTCCCAGTCTGTGATATATACATTATCACAAAATAAAGAATGCATAAAATCATAAAATGTTTCTGTCTAATATGTAGTATTTTTAAGTTGGAAGGGAACATACAGTAATAAGTGCCATTCAATGCAAAGGGGGTGCCTGGACACACTGCTGTTTTTATTTTTTGTCATTGTGACCTGCTTTTAACATGGACCAATAAAGATTTTTTGCTTTTAAACACGGGAGTGCCGGATTCACTGCTGTATGCTGCAATAAGTGCCATTAACCCTACTACAGCTACGTGTGTGTATATACTGTATATATATATATATATATATATATATATATATATATAT